>LXGU01000069.1:0-123592 GCA_001640685.1 Catunica adiposa
CCTGCATACTCTGCCACAACTTGTGGCAGATGTCGTCGTATTGTGGCTAAAATTCTAGACCATATGTAGACGTAAACCAATACAATCAATCAATCATAAAGCCTTTCACACAGGCCTAATGTCACGATCCTAGGCTCGGACAGCCAAGACCTGAGGCTTCTGCTTGAACAAGTCCGTGCTATGCTGTCTGCGAATAGAGTACGTCGATCTTGCAACTTTGTATCCGCTATGGCCTGCCTTGAAGAGGAGTGAGCTGGCCAGATAATATTAAAGTATTATCATCAATATTATACGTAGCTATAAATGTACTTGAAAGTATATTTATATTTACCTTTATTTATCCGTGTATTCTTCTATTTTTCTTCCCTCCCGAGACCACGGTATCATCCTCTCCCCTCCCCAAACCGCCGATCCCACACGCTTCCTTCTCTCCTGACTCGGCCACCCGCATTTCTCCTCCCCACCCCGAGTAACCTTGTCCTTACCGGCCATCCACCCAAACCCACCTCGGCCCCCCACCTCGGCCTCCCCACCTCTTATTAATCCGTCTCGCTAACCGTGCAACGCCGGACGGCCACCTGCATGCATAATGGGCGGGAATCACATCGTGTGTTGGGATGTGCTGTGCTATGTTGCGTGTCGTGACGAGGTGGCAAAAGGGCAAAAGGTTTTGGGGATCAGGAAGGGGAGATCGGAGAAGGGTGTAGGGTTGTGAAGGGGTGGCCGGGGTGAGATGACGGCTGGGTGCGTGGTTGGCTGGGAGGCGGGATAAGGTTGGGATGGATGAAGGGTCAGACGGCAGGGTGAATGGGGAGATGTAGGGCCATGATGTGGGGTGCTTGTAAGGCGCATTTCGTTGGTATTAACATGATCCATAGCAAACATACAAAGGAACTGTTGACTCGCTCTAGACTATGGAAGGACCAACAAACTTTGGGCAGCATGATGTTTGTCTTCCAAGTTCCTTAGCTAATTCTTCAGCTGCCTCTCTCTCTCTTACTCTCTCTCTCTCGCTCCCTCTCGGTCTCTATTATTTCTTATTAAGTAGCTACACCCGTGGCTCCCTATTTACACCACTTTCTAACCCCCCTAGCACACGTGATGATGATCCTTATTGTTCTGTGCCTACCTTAGTTAAACCGGCTCACAATCGCCGAGGGCTGAGCCAGGGCGTAGTGAATCTCCATAGTTTCGCCTTGATAAAAGCGGCTAGCGTCATTCATTGTTGACGACACCCTTAATTTGAAAGAAGGTTTAGTCCTTCATAATACACTCACAGGCCAAGCCTGTAAGAAGTAACGAGTAAATCCACTAACACGCATCGATGGCATCACTTGCGGAATCGCCGATATCAGATAATAATAACAGTATTTATTTTCTCATAATGAGGATATCGGCCCTGATATCGACATATTTGGCACCTTCTATTTCTGTTCACATGTTCCCATTTTTCACTCTTTCCAAGAAGAGTACATTCCCTACGTAGCAGAAGTTACTATAAATGCCTTCAGCCAATCACAACCATCCATTTATCTTTCACTACTATCGTATGCAACAAACAAACCCGGGTGGCCTATATTGTATTCCCGTAAAGTTTAATAGTTCCACCCAGTAGCAACAGCGCTTTTAGGTCTATGAACTGCGTCTTCACTAGAAATCGCGACTTCTATTGTACTCGCCCGGCGGAACTGGTGGAAGTAAGGGGTGTGGCCAGTGTTTCAGTCTTGGGCCAATTTGGAAATTTGGCGATATTATTGGTAGGGGAGACAATGTGTGAAACGGGGAGTGAAGGGGAGATGAGCGAGATAGAAAGAATCTCACGATAGGTAGATCTTTAGAATCTTACAAAGTGGAAAGTCGGAATGAGCGGGGAGCGGTTGAGACCGAGGATGCGTATCAAACGGGGACGAGACTTCGCTTCTGCGGGTTCAAGAGAAATCTTTGGCAAGGTTAGGAGAGTATTGGGTTCTAATACGAGGACATAAGATCCTCCTTCATAGTTTTGGTATTCAGGAAAATAACACACTGAGTCGGAATAGTATTTACTCGTCACCCAAACTCACTCAAACTCACCACCATCGCACTAATCCCCCGAACATAGCCCCGTAATAAGAGGGCAATTATCACTCCCAAAGACCCTCTCCTCCATAGCCCACCAGCACTCGTCCACCTCTCGGCCCCGGCGGCCTCAGAATTCGCCACGAAATGGTGCGTCTTGGCCTCAAACTCTCTCATCTCTCCTCACAACTGTGCCTTCAGTTTCTTTTGTAGCAAACTAGGTCTTTCTAAAAGATGGGCCTTATTAACTTGGAAGAGGAGCTACAAGGCATTGCCCGCGCGCACGGCCCCACTTCAGAAGTGGCCTTAAGAGGCTCTCCCGGATCTTGTACGGAATCTTCATATGGAGGCTGATCCTGTTGGTACCGTGAATAGTCACTAGCTTGGGAATCTATGGGAGGTGACTATCGGGACACGGACTGGCGAGGTGCTAAAGGGTTCGATGGGGTTCGATGGGGAGTCATGAGTCTGCCTTGGGTTGACTATAGTATAGGGCTTTGAGTGGAATGGATGGGGATCGAGGGTTAATAGAGAAGTGATATAGTGGGTGGGGGTAAGGGGCGGAGAGATAGTGTACCTGCGTATGGGAAGGTTTAACCAATGAAGGATTTACTTGTCGGTCCACTGTGCCCCGTTTAGTTCGCCTTATTATCGGGGCATATAGCTCATTAGTTCTCAATCGACTCATCGCCGATTTAGAAAGTCACAGGTATCATCTCTATCAGCACACACAAGCACACAAAGAGCCACGCATAGAGAGCCATACATAAAGATAAATCATAGTAGCCGCGATAGAATCGAGAATCGCATAATCTGCCCCCATTCTAGGAAATTAGTCTTTTTGCGCCGAAAACTAACCGCTCTTTCTAGATTCTTGATGTCACAAGATCACCATTGACTTGCTTCTTCGCAGCTAACTTGTCACCGTTGCAATGCATGATGTTCACATATGGTATCCGCCCATCATCATGAGCCAGGGCACAAAATGCCCCAGGTTTGCTTTTCCTATTTGGATGATTACGGACGGACCACAATGATTCCGAGGGAATAAGTAGGTGGGGATGGGTATACTTTGGTGATATATAGAGGGAGAGTATAGTAGATGTGGCGAGGGAGGGAATGGTGTGTTTGGTTTGTGGTTTGTTGAGGAGGGGCAAGGTGCTGAGGCCGGGCGACGGTCCGGAGGCGGGCGGTGATAATGGAAGGATACGAATATGTGGTGGAATGTGTGACTCAATATCCATGGCGATGTTAAAGAGAGGAGGTTGGTAGTTAAGATATGAGATATAGAGGGGTGAAAAGAAGAAGACATAAGACGTGCTAATGATGTCATGTACTAGGAAGGTTGTTGTCTTAGTGAACTAGTAGTACCTGATCGTAACCCTGGACAATACGAATATATAAGGGTTTTCTCGGCCAAGCAATAACCCTAATATAATATAGACCCTAGAACCTTTCCAATTTGGACCTGGCAAGAATCCATCGCAACAACCGCGCTATGTACGTCTCACGACGCGGCGACAACCTTCAAAATCTCCATCATCAATCATCGCCATCCATCAATTCCGATCGCCTAGCCGGCGCCTCTCCTTATATATCATAACATTTCCCCGGTTCTACTCACAATGGTCGGCAAAGTCAGCGAAAGAGTCCTCCTCCGGGAAGGTACACATTACCACTCCCCAATGCGCCCATCATCGCCTTCAGCTCCAAACTAACCATCTATATCTTTCCAGGCCTCGAGAGAACCGACAATGGCATGAAACAAACCATTTGGCCCGATGTGCCGCCTATTAACCAAAAAAACTACTACACGTTAGTCTCCCTCCTCCCCGTTAGCCCACCCGTCCGCCTCTGGATCCCTCGCCGTATTCTATGCCACCCCGCCCCACCTTTTCCACAAGGCTGCTGCTAACCATATCTCGACTCCACAGCGACTATATGAAACGTGATGACCAAATTCTCGCTCTGCGTCCATTAAACGACCCTGCGCGCGACCGCATGGAAAAGAGCGCCAAGGACCGCGACCGCGCATCAGCACAGCGTTCGGCAAATGCCGATGGCGCTGAAGCTGGGGATGCCCCCGATGTCGAGGCGAAAGATGACGACGAGGAGGATGATGAGGATGAGGACGAAGACGAGGACGACTTGGATGATCCGTCGAGGATCATTGTGATTCACCCGGGCAGTCAGAACTTGAGGATTGGGTTTGCGTCAGATGCATTGCCAAAGACAGTACCCATGGTTTTGGCGCATAAAGCGGACCAGACTGAATCTGAATTCCACGAAGCGCTGCCAAGGAGGAATTTTGAGGAGGGTACGCTTGAGGGGCAGTTCGGCGAGGAGTGGAGTCGCAAGTACAAGAAGATGTCGGAGGATCTGAAAGTGGAGATGAGAGCACACAAGCACAAAGTGCTGCCGAACAGCAAGGAACTTGTGGTCAACTACAATCGGCGGACAGAGCCGGAGACGATATCAATGCACAATGATCCGTATCAGGTAGAGTGGACGGAGGTTAAAGGGGAAAAAGACAGGGAGGCAAAGGAAACTTTCTTCGGAAATGCGGCTCTGAGAATCCCGGATAACAGCAATCCAAAGTATCGGCTCTGGTGGCCGGTGCAACAGGGCTGGCTTAATGAAGACGAGTACGGGACGAGCGAGCATCTTCACGATGATTTGGAACTGGTGCTAGAGATGGCCATGAAGACGGAACTTGGCATTAAGAACAATGCCCAGCTGAAGAACTACAGTTGCGTCTTTATCATCCCAGATCTCTACGACAAAAAGTATGTGGAGCAAGTCCTTAGTTCGTGTCTTAATTGGTTCGAGTTCAAGCGCGTCTGCTTTATCCAGGAAAGCATGGCGGCGACATTCGGTGCTGGATATACCCAAGCCTGTGTCATCGATGTAGGCGCCCAAAAGACGTCAATCACTTGTGTTGAAGATGGTCTCTGCCTCGAGGACTCGCGCATCAACCTGAAATACGGTGGCTTTGACGTCACCGACACCTTTGTTCGCATGATGCTCTTCGACAACTTCCCCTACGAATCTATCAATATTCGTCGCCGCTACGACTTCCTACTTGCCGAGGAACTCAAGTTTAAGCATTGCACGCTTGCGCAAAATCTCGTGTCAGTCCAGCTGATTGCTTTCCACGTGCGCGCCCCCGGCAAAGAAACCGAAAAATACCAAGCCAAGATTTATGATGAGGCATACATTGCCTGTTCCGGCTTCTACGAACCTTCAATTTTCGATAACTCCACCAAGCTTCGCGGTCGCCGCAAACTTCTTGATATGTCCTTCAACTGCTACGAGTCTGACTGCCCCGATGACCCGTCATCTACTGCCCAATTGCACATCCTATCACTTACTAAGCCGTCGCTTAAGCTTGCTGCCACCAGCCTAGTGAACCCCGCCATCACATCGGTGGCGACAAACGGGCTGTCGACCAACGGGGCATCTACGCCGGTGAAGGATCGTGCAACTCCTTTTAATTTCTTGTCAAAGGTAAACGAGGGACTTATTGGCACACCTAGCGGGTCCAGCGCCCCATCACCAGGGCCCGATGGCTCTGCGACACCGCAGCCGCCGGCATTCTTGTTTGGAAGGGATACTGCGACAGGAAGTCCCGCGCCAACATCGGTGAGAAATGGGACACCGGGACCGGCGGTTCCGGATATCCCCACCAGGTCGGCGACGGATGTGATTAGGGACCGGGACACGGTATTGCCGCTGGCGCCATTGGACGTAGCGGTTCTTGCGTCGATTCAACATGCAGCCCGTGGGGATGAAAAGAAGATGAGAGATCTTCTGGGGTCTGTAATGGTTGTAGGTGGCGGCGCGAAGATCCCATTGTTTACCAATGTTTTGGAGGAGAAGTTGCGGAAGGCGCGGCCGGACCTGGCTGATAAGATTTTGGTTAGTAGGAGTGCGAGGGATATGGATGAGCAAGTAGTGACATGGAAGGGGGCGAGTGTTTTTGCAAAGTTGGACACAAATGATAGTTGGGTGGGTAATGCCGAGTACGAGAGGTTGGGGTCGAGGATATTGCATCATAAGGTGTTGTGGTCGTGGTGAGTAGAATCGGAAGGGGGCAACTGTTGAAAGGATGAGATGGATGATATGGCTTTGGGTTGGAGTTTAGGGGTTCTCTTTCTATTTGGCCTTTACGTTTTTCTTTTTCTGGCTTCTGTTTTTTTTCTTCATACTACAAATACTGGCGTTGGCCTTGATAATAAATCAATCATTAATCCACTTAGTCGTCCTTTCTTCACATTTAACTCTCTATGTGTCGTATTAACATGAACATTTGAGAATCTCTATATTCTTGCTGTCTTTGGTGGACTGACCTTACCTATGCTTACTAAGCCAATTATCCCAAAATAGAAAACGGAAGGAGCAGCCGGAATTAATGGTGGGCTGACCAATGCAGGAATGAAGGAGGGAAGGAAGGAACGCGACTGATGTTTATCAGATCTGACGTCGACTGGTTATTCTTTTCTTTAACATTGTGTTTGTTTGAAGATGAGTATTGCCGATTTCAGATATATTCATATATTATTGGGTCCCTTAACTGTTGTGATTTATTTGGCTATTGATTGATTTCTTGAGCCCATAGTTATTTTCTGGATTGGAAGCTTGGTTATTAGGTGGCGGGTATCTGCAACTAGTAATTGTGTTACCTGTTGGTGATATCTCCGTCCGGAGAATATCCACAAACTCCTTCTATATTCATGTTATCCTGAAGCCGGCTTCAAGATATTTCTCTAAAATGTCTTTCCTAACCACCTATCTCCCCTTCTCCCCCCAAACCACCGCCCTCCAAGCCACTACCTATCTCCTTTTCATTTCCCTCTTCTCAATATCCTTCCTCGTCTTCCTGAACTCTGCCATTTCCTTTGTTATCAGTGACCTTCTTGGATATAAGCATGCTATTGGGGATATTGTGGGGACTCTAGGTTTCGCAGATGAGGTCGTTGCGTTGATTATGTGTCCGATGTGGGGATTAGTCTCCGATCGGATTGGGGTGCGGTGGGTTGCCGTGACGGGATATGCAATTGTTGGCATGTCTTTGGTTGTCTTCGTGCAGGCAAAGAACGTTTATCCTCAATTGTTATTCGCGAGAATCTTTTTTGCGACCGGGGCAACGGCTACGTAAGTCCTCACCACCATCTTATTTTCATGCTTCTACATACTAACATCCCACAGCGCCACCATGGTCACCGCTATCTTGCCTGTACTCACTACTTCCTCCTCACCAACTTCCCAGCCTTCTCAGAAAACCCGCGAGAAACCGTCGGTTCTCGCTGGTCTGGTAGGCTTCTTCACTGGCTGCGGTGCCCTTGTCGCCCTCTCCGTATTCCTTCCTCTTCCCGCTTACTTTGCCTCAAAAGATGGCGTCACGCCTGCCCAAGCCATTGCCGATAGCTTCTATGTCGTCGCCGTCATCGCTCTAGCTGTGTCCGGGTTCGTTTCGTATGGGCTAAGAGGGCTAAAGGGTGAAGAAGGGAAAGGCTGGTACATGTTGTTCTCGCGGGCGGCCGATAGCGATGACACAGTGGTTGAAAGTGGGCCAGTGGCATATAGAGAGTTGTTACGGGTAGCGTTGAGGCTTGCGTGGATTGACTCTAACATTGCTCTCGGCTATCTTGGAGGTTTTGTCGCTCGGGCTTCGACTGTGGCCCTTACTTTGTTTATCCCACTTTCCATTAACACATACTTCATCTCCCATGGATTCTGCCATGGATCACCGCACGATTCCTCGCCTGATGTCAAGAAAGAGTGCCGCTCGGCATATATACTTGCCGCAATCCTTACTGGTGTCGCCCAGACAGTCGGCTTGTTGTGCGCCCCGGTATTTGGATATCTTGCCAGGAAGGAAACTAAGTGGAATGTGCCGCTGTTAGTAACCAGTATCTCAGGGATCATTGGATATCTGGCATTCCCAATGCTAAGAAGCCCGGAGTTGAAAGATATCGATGGACGCGGTGGAGGCATGTGGGTTCTGTTGTTGGTTAGTTTTATGGGTCTGAGCCAGATTGGCGCTATTGTTTGTAGTCTGGGCTCACTTGGTCGAGGAATCGCTGATGAGGATCACGCGATTACTGATATTGATGGGGAAGGGAGACCTCTGTTGGGTGGCTCGTCTGCGCCCCGGTCAAGGTTGAGGCTAAAGGGATCGATCGCGGGGGTTTACTCATGGTGTGGAGGAGCGGCGATTTTGCTGCTGACGAAGATGGGCGGGTGGCTGTTTGACAGTGTGTCGAAGGGAGCTCCGTTTTATATGATGGCGGGGTTCAATGCTATCTTGTTGGTGGCAGTTATCTCTGTTGATGTGGGAAGGATTTTGAGGAAACGAAACATTGCGGCCTCAAATGAGTAATTAATTACGTCTTTATATGTAGCAAATTGTATAATATTACGCCTTTGTAGTTATTTGAATCATCTCTCCATCATGTAGGTATCCGTGTTTGCCGATGCCCCATTAACTCTAGCCGAAGATACTCCCATCCCGCTGCAATTTCCCTTTTTGTAGCAAACCGCCAAATGCAATCCATATCCACAAGGAAGTCACCACTATCATCATCACACCGGTGCCTTCTCATTCTTTCCCCCTCCTCACCCCTGGAAAACATCCACGCCGAACCCCACCTTCCCTGTGTAATGAAGTCTGGATCTGAGGGGAAAAAAATCTGCAGAGACAGCGAGATAGCTTTAGCTTTGACCATGGTTCACGATGCGATGTGTGGGTTGGTTATGATGATTGTCGGCTATTTTTGGGAATGATGATGGGAGTGAGGGGGGCGCCCTGGGAGGTGTGATATCCCTTGAGCAGTGACCTTGCGTGGGTGGGTAAGTTTAATGCAATGGGGCTGGATACATATCTAGTCTCGTGGTTCGCTGGCGATACATCGAAGCTAAATGCGACTTTTTACAGTTTATATTCATTGCTCTGGTCGAGAGATTCATCTCAAACGACTGGTCACATTCCTACATCCCATCATCAACCTGGCCCGCCGCATATCCAACACAAGCCTCCACCAGGGAACCGAGCACCGTCGTGCATAACCACACCACCACCCAAACTACCACAACAATGTAGTCAAGTGTTCACCGCCAGGTGGGATTTTTTTTTTGTTTCTGCAACAATGCAAGCTGCAGGTAGCCTACAGATGATATGGACATAGTTAGCGAGCCCATAATAGGGCTGGCCAACTGAGCGCTCTTTCTTTTTCGTTGGCTGTTCTTAGGTTCTCCTGAGTTAGTGTGCGTGCAGATGAAAGGGAGAGATTGTTGAGTATATCTTGACTTGGACCATACGCTGTCCCGGTTCTGATTTCTTTGTTGTTCATTACCTGACTTTACGTATTGTCTCTCTGATAACAGATTCTGAGATAATCACCTATTGATCAAGATATATCTGGATTAGGGTTTGTTTCACTTATTGATAGCAACAATCACCTGATAGCAAGACCCTTCCATTCCTCTATTGGCCAGCTATCGCTTCTAGCTTCTAGATTCAAGCTGTCAGCGATTCTTTAGCTTCCGAGCTAAGCTTCTCTAGCGCACTTGTTACGTTGGACAACAATAGCTTCAAGACAGCTCATTGTCTAAGTTGACGTTTCGAATTGTTGATATCTGTGTGGAACGACTGAGAGCTCTTCGGATTTATCAATTTTATCTTTCGCCAGTGGGTTGATCACTTGAAGATCGTTGCGATGCCTACCGAGGTCATGTTTTCAAGGTAAGCCTATTCTTTTTTTATCATCACGGGCGGATTATTCCCGAGTTCTCTACACAAGACCATACTTTTATATCTCTAGCCTTTGTCTCCTCATGGTGTATACCATTCCTCCATTTACTATGCCCCTTTGCCCTGCTTCCCGCCGACCCCATCTCAGCATACAGCCCAGCTGGGCTATACTAGTCCATATCGTTCATATTAAGTGGTATGTGGCGGGCTGCTGACCCGACAGCCCTGGAAAATAGCCCCTGGTCCCTGCTATCTCTCAAAAGCTCAAGATCCCAAAGAAGTTGGTCGTTTCGTTGCTGTCGTTGATTTGGGCTCAGCCTGAGGTGGGCCTGTCGAGCATTCAGCACGGTTGCTTCTGTGGTTACTTGGGGCAAGCTTATGCGGAATGGGAGTCTATAGGTGGAGTTTTTGGGTTGGATATTGACCCCTGGATGCATATATGGGGACGGGTTGAGGGGTCGAGGGGTCGAGGGTTTGTGAGGATGGGATGGGCAGGATGGGAGGATTGGAGGATGATGGTTGGTCGCAAAAGAGAAAAAGCTTAGTGGCCAAGCTTATTCTTTGTGTTGCCGAGCGGCGAGGTGGAGTGGGTGAGCTCTATTGTTTACATTTTCTCACCAGAAGAGTGAAGACATCGTGGGATATTGGTGACAGCTCATCTATATACATCCTACTACACCTTCCAGAAGTTACTCCCACTTTAATTTCTGCTTAAAGTCTCAAGCATTAATCTAAAGTGGTGCTCGAGTCCTTCATGCCACTTCATCATGCCGAAAACCACAAACGTCAGTGTCCTCTTCTAAGCCTAGACTTGAACCCAAGACACGACACCAAGGCTCTAGACATCCCAGAACAAGCTCAAGGCTTGACCAGGTTATCACAGTTGCTTGTCGCCTCCCCCTCCTTCTGGGCTTCTGGGCTTCTGATACCCCGGTTTGATTCATGCTGGGACCTGGGTGTGCACATTTTCGTCTCCGTACTCTGACAAGCGAGTTGGGCTACGCTTTCGGCGTGTCCTTTTCTCAAAGCCAACCGACTCAAAGCTGAGTTTTGTTATGATCAGTATCTTGAGATCAACCGTTCTTAAGAGTTCCTTTGAGAATCAAACAGGCCGAGACTGTATCTACTGGCGTTCTTGTCCCTTTACGCTGTCTGTGTTACCCAGCGGCTATCCCTTTTATCACGGGATTAATTTGTTTTTTTCTGTTAATTTATTCTTTTAATTCTTCTATTACCTTACAAACTAGACTATATCCTCTCCAAAGCCGCCTTCATCACATCACAGTATTGGCATACTTTTTGCATTTCATAGCATAAGCCGCATGTCTTCTAACTTGCAAATCTGCTTTTATTTTGCTCTCATATAGTCCTTCTTATTCTTTTCACGATACCCATAAACGACCCCCTCACATTCACCCTGAACTTTACCCGCAGACCCCCACGCCACTCAAACGCACAGAGATAGCAGACACACCTTCAACAACGTCAAACTCAAGCATCACGACCACTCCCGCAGGAGACTCTGTTTGCACCAACCACACACTGTCAAGTCCTTTGTTTGATATTGAGGAGCACCCATCGGTCTTTGATTCATACTACGACCATCCCTCATCACTGGATCCCGATTTAAGCGGAGACCTTGACGACCTTTTGGACTGCATCCCGGCCTGGAACCCGCATTTTGCAGACGAATTCTCCGTCCTTGAACTATCTAAATCTCCCGAGCCCGAGTCTATCCCCACGACAACTCCCACTTTGCTTGAGGCTTTAGTAGAGTCGCCACCATTGACTACATTGTCAACAGAGCCAGAACTTGGACCAACAACGACCACATCCTCGACTCAGCCTGTGCCGATTCCCCAGCTTTCATCAGCTAAAAGGGCTCTTGCGTCAGTCACCCATTTCCCTTCAAGCCTTTCGCAGAAGCGCCGACTGTCTATAAGCACATTTGCCGCCGAGATTGCAGCGCAAACCAACCACTTTACTTCCGCGCCGCAAGCCCCACTAGCCAATTTGCCGTCGACGCCGACTCCGTGGTCCAATTGTGAGAATAATTCTACAAGCGACTGTCATATTTCGAGATCTCGACTGCCACCTGACGCCAAGAGACTGCGCAACGGATACGACGATCGCACCGATAGAACCTCAACGGAGATTAACACCCACACTAAATACGGTGGATCATATAGTCACAGCGACTTTGTTCAAACCGCCACGCCACCGCCTTCTACGCACAAGGGCCGGCGCAAGGCCTACGACGTCTCGTCTGATTTGAAGAATAGCATAGCCGGAATCATGCAGGACGACCAGCCGTTTGGCCAGGCCGACTTCCTCGGTGGCACCCAGCCAGATCTCTCGGCGTTTATTCACTCTGGCACCGACTTTTATGGATACCCGCTATCCGCACCGGCTGGGGGTGGGCCCAGCTTTTGGGATCCATTGGCCAGTTCGATGGAACTGGATTTTCTGACGGATGATGCCCAATTTTTTGACCAATCACATCTTCAGATTCCGGGTACGGGGAATCTTACATCACAACAACAGCAACAACAACAGCAAGATCAGCATCACCAACAATTGCTTCAGTTTCAGCAACAGCAACAGCAAAGTCAGCATGCACAAATACCAATTACTACGGGGTTTTTGGCAGAGAGCAGTCAACTGAGCGGGTTGGAATGGAATCCTCAGCAAGATGCTCACATGTTCAACAGTCACGCAGTAGCCACGGCGGCTTCTTTATCACTTCCGTTGCCGGCAGGAAGTCCACAGCAGTTACAACAAAGAGGCAAGAGGGAACGGCCGTTGGTTTCAAAGCCTCCCAGAATCAATACCAGTGGAATTGCTAGCGGCGATGGCCTATCACCTGTATTTTCTCCGGCTTTGTCTGCCAGCAGTTTTAGTATGCCTTTGCATTCTCCAGCTGTCAATCCTGGGCTTCTCTACGCGCAACCGCCACCTCCTAATCTCACATCCGCCGGTTACGGTACACCTCTTGGCTCATCAGCACCATCACCATCATTTTCATTGGCTGATCCTCCAGTCCTCAATGGTAACGCCTCAGATTCTCTCGGGGGTCTTTCCCGTTCATCGAGTCTCAAAGAGAACAAATCGATCGGCAAAGTGCGCCCTGGGTTGCAGCGCAGTCTGAGTGACGCCCGCATAAAGCGAAACGGACGCTCGGCAGCCCTACCTACGCTTGCACCGGCGGTCCGCCCGCAATCGCCGGGGTTGGGTGGATCAGGCGTGAATGCGCCAAGGCCGATTGCCCAACCAAGATCAAATTCCGGTCGTGCTTCGCCAGCAAAGACACACAGATTGGCACAACTGGCATCGATTCCAGAATCACATATTAACATTCCCAGGAGTCGGCCGGCGAGTCCATCAGTCAAGTTTGTGATTGACTCGATGGGGCGAGCGCATGCAGAAGCTTTACCATCTAGTGCACCGAGACGATTAGCCTCGAGAGAAACTGATAGACGGTCACGGAGTTACAGCCCGGCAGACCTTGACGGGTCATCTAGCGATGATGAGCCGATCATTATCCCGGGGAGAAGCTCAGCGTCTGTTGTGCTGCCAGATCCCAAGAGACCCGTCGGCTCTATATTCAGTTCGGCAGCGAAACGAAGCCCCAGCGAACGGAGCTCGAGTACACATGGAACTGCGACATTGCCTGATCTCGACCGGAATTCCCCGGCTATTGACAGTGACGTCGAGCGTCCGTTTTCTAAAGGCGATCGAGTGCGCCCTGCAACCAATGATGGTGATGCCATGAGTGAGTTGCTACGACTCCGTGAACACCGCCGTCGCCGTTCAAACGAAAAAATGGCTGCCGCTGCGGCTTCTGCCCTATCCTCTAGCTTTAAGGCCATGTCTGGTATTCGCTCCGGAACGGCTTCGGTTACGAATTCACCACCGGCCTCGGCAGTCCATACGCCAGTATTGAAGACTAGCACGTTGACTTTCAATGTAAAGGCAGCAAATGCAAATGCAAATGCGCTGGCGGCAGGAGGTGTTAGTCTATTGACGAAAGGGCTGCAAATGGTAGCAGGGGGAACAACAGTATTGGCGGACAGGAGTGTTCGGGGAGAGCAGGCAGTGGTGGCTAGTGGCGAGTATACGATTCGGTGTATTTGTCGAAAGAATAGTCCAGAGGGATTGAGTGCGAAGGCAGTGATGATTAATTGGTAAGTTGGTTGAATTGAAGGGTCTTGGGAGACATGGTGACAGACAGACATTGTTGGGAATAATAAGCTAACATTTGTTTCAGCAACTCGTGTAAATATTGGCTACATGGTAAGTGCCTGAAGATCACCAACAAGGCGAAGCCTCCGGTGTACATTTGTGCTTTTTGTTCAGGGTTGCCAGTGCCACAAAAAGCAACTGGGGCTGCGGGAAAGATTCCGGGAGCTGGACCATCGCCGTCGCCGTTGATGGCACCGGTGGGTTTTAGAGAGGGAGAAGTTCCTGGAGCGGGGTTGGGGCAGGTCGGGATGGGGGCGACACTGATGGCGCCAGGACAGGAGACGGCGAGGTAACGAAGCGGGAGTGGGATGGGGTATAAAACGAGGGAGATGATTATGATTGATATACACATGCACATGTTTCATATACATTTGAAGACATGAATACATCCACACATAGAATAATCTAGACTTGACCAAGATAAAATATTCGTGACATAACTCGCTTGTGCAAGCATTAATTAATGCTCTTTTTCAAATTAATATTAGGGTCATTCATAATTAGGGTTCCGTCCGATTTCGGTGGTGGAGCTTGGCCCGGAGACGGAGGTTTGGTGGGATGGCCATTTAGCTACATTAGGAAGGTTAGAGTCACAGCCGATGATGTAAGTGGTGCGGCGGCCTGATAATGCAGATAATACATCGAGGCGGACAACTAATTTGTGATTTTGAAGAACGCATCCCGGTGTTGGATTATAGCCTAATTGTTGATGTTTGCTTTTTGTTTTGCCTCCAGAGGTGGAGTCATGGCTAATATGATTGAATCTCTGTAGCTATGGAATGGTAGTTAGAGACCCCGCTATCCCGATTTAGAATCTGTGGATTTGCAACCAATAGGAAGCTGTGGTTGGGATAAAAGCCCCACAATATACCGATTAAATGGATGATTTTACCAACTATTGGATCGGCGGCCATCGCAATGCCGACGCGGAAGGTGGTTGTGGAGTGTTTAGAAAAATGGGGAAGGAGGTACAGATACATAAGTCTCCAGGTTGTCGCGATCTTGGTTTCTAGAGTCATTTGATATTGAGCACGTATAGTCGAGATACATAGAAGCAGAAAACATGACTGAGTTCAACATTGTTGTTTTTGGCGGTGATCATTCGGGACCGGAGGTACGTACAGAGTGAGGATGGGGGGCGGGATAGACAATATGTGCTTGGGATGTTAGGTGCTAACTGTTTGTTTTCTAGTGTGTTGCTGAGGGCATCAAGGTATGACGATGACGACAACGATGACATTAACGAACAAACGAACAAACGACGCAACCCAGTAATATCTAACCTACCCCAGGTCCTCAAAACCCTCGAGTCTCTCCGCCCCATTAAGTTCAACCTCCAACCCCACCTCATGGGCGGCGTAAGTCTTCTTTCTCCCTTCCCCTTTCGTTCCCAATCCCAGCCCCTCCCGTCCATTAGCTAATACTCTATTCTTCTCACCTCTAGTGCTCCATCGACGCCCACGGCACCCCTCTTACCGACGAAGCCCTCGCTGCTGCCCAATCCGCTGATGCCGTCCTTCTCGGCGCCATTGGCGGCCCCGAATGGGGTACCGGCGCTGTCCGCCCTGAACAAGGCATCCTCCGCATCCGCAAGGAAATGGGCACCTACGGCAATCTCCGCCCTTGCTCTTTTGCTTCGGAATCGCTTGTTGACTTCTCCCCCTTGAAGGCTGAAGTTTGCCGTGGCACTGATATGATGATTGTCCGTGAGTTGACGGGCGGAATCTACTTTGGCGAGCGGAAGGAGGATGATGGTGATGGTAAGGCTTGGGATAGCGAGCCGTATTCGAGAGAGGAGGTGGAGAGGATTGCGAGATTGGCTGGCTTTTTGGCCATTAGACGGGGGGACAAGGTTGTTACGTCGCTGGATAAGGCGAATGTGTTGGCGACGTCGAGACTTTGGCGCAAGGTTATGACGGAGGTGTTCGCCAAGGAGTTCCCCCAGCTTACTTTGGTCCACCAGCTGATTGACTCGGCGGCCATGATCCTCGTTAAGAACCCCCGGGGCCTCAACGGCACTGTTGTTACCTCGAACTTGTTCGGTGACATTATTTCGGACGAGGCTTCAGTCATCCCTGGCTCCATTGGCCTTCTGCCCTCCGCCTCGCTTGCTGGTATCCCTGACGGCAATGGCAAGTGCAACGGTATTTACGAGCCCATTCACGGGTCGGCGCCTGATATCTCTGGCAAGGGGATTGTTAACCCCGTTGGTACGATCCTGTCTGTGGCCATGATGCTGAGATTTTCCTTGGGGCTGGTCGCTGAGGCCGGTGCGGTGGAGAAGGCTGTGAAGAATGCTTTGGATAGCGGTGTGCGGACTAAGGATCTGAAGGGTGAGGCGTCCACGAGTGTGATGGGTGATGCGGTTGTGGAAGAGCTGAAGAAGATTCTGGCTTAAATGGGAAGAGTTGTTGGTGATAAGATAAGATTTAAAGATGAGGGGGTAAATACGAATTAAATTAATAAACATATCACAATCACAGACAACAGAGAAAATAGATGCTTGAATAAAAATAATAAATATATTCATTAATTAAACATTTATTCACAAGTATCGTGACTAATAGTTTGTTGACTATCAGCCACGACCAACCGAATCAATGAATGGAACTGCATCTAGAGACGCAAAAAGGTAGAAAAGAAAGAAATAATGTCATCATATAAAGATGCTAATAGTCATATTAGCCTTACCCACTTAGATCCACAAAGAAAACACAACAGTCAACAGGACCAGCGGGATAGAAACCCCCGAAGCCCCCGCTGTAACTGGAGTGCCAGAAGGAGTCGTCGAGGCAGTTCCAGAGGGCGCAGCAGTACCGGGAGACTTGGTAGTCTCAGATGTAGCTGTGGCCGAAGCAGACTCGGAAACCGGAACGGCGGTCGACGTTGACTTCGTAGCTCTCTCATCAGATGTCAGTACCGTTGATCCCGAGATAGTGACTGTCGAGAAATCCCTGGCATCCCGGTTACGCCACTCGTTACTCCCATATGAACGAACAGACTGAGTTTCAGAGGCTGGGCTTATCGGGGCCCAGGACGATGGGACATTTGTGGAGGGGATCTTCGAGGTCGGGACGGGCGATGGCCAGGTGGCGGAAGAATAGACTGGAGGGGGAACGTCAACTGGGATTGATGGTTTGGGCCACCCGGGTGTCTCGAGGACCGTCACGGTGGATGAGGGGGTTACGGTGACCCAGGTGTCATATCCCGGCACGGATGAACCCCATGATTTATGCTCGGTGATCGTGACGGTGACGGGCGGGGCGGCCTTGGTTTTGGTGGTGCCGGGGGCAGTGAGGGTGATGAGGTCGGTGAAGAAGCAGGTGGTCGTGATAGTTGAGGGGACAACGGTGGTGATGGCGGTTTCCTCAGTGTGATATAGAGTCTTTGTGATGGTATCGAAGATGGTGGCGGTGATGTTGGAGTGCACGGTGGTCCGTGAGGTCACGAAGCAGGTTTCGGTGGAGTAAATGTTGGTGGACAGAGTTACGGTAGTCCCATGGGTAATATATTCAAAAACAGTTGTGGGGATGGCAACGGTTGTCCCGACGTGCTTAGTGACATACACAGTCTCAGTGCCGCCAGGGACCGTCTTGACTTGGGTGACAGCAGCGGTTTGGTAGACGGTATCGATGTCGGTGGCTGTGAGAGTCTGGGTGTAGTCAGGGCCTTCTGAGGTGATCACGACGGTGTGTGGGACGGTGACGACCTGGGTGATGTGATCGTAGAAAGTGGTAACGATGGTTTCCCCAGCGACAACGGTGGTGGCGGTGACGAGGGCTGACTTGGTCTCCGTGACAGTATCCCACTCCGCAACCGACACAGTTACATCGGGAGCCTCAGAAGTCACGACCTTGGTGATTGGAATGGTAAGGACATCAGTGACAATAACGGTATGTGTGGCATATACGGTTTCCCCGTTGACGACCGAAGTGACCACGGTGGGCATGGCATGAGTAGTGAAGATTGTCTCATACTTGGTGACATCTTGAGTGACATCCGGAAGTTCTGTGACAATTGTCTGGGTAACTGGCACCTTGACAACTTCAGTAGTCAATACCGTCGTTGTCTTGTATACAGTCTCTCCGTTAACTACCGAAGTGACGACCGTTGGCACAACATGAGTAGAATATATAGTTTCCCACTTGGTGATCGCCTGTGTAATGCCGGGCAGTGTCTTGGTCTGAACCTCAGTAACCGGGATCGTGACGCATACTGTTGTCTGGGCCGTCTTGGTGTGAACGACGGTCTCTCCATTGACCACAGTTGTTGAGTACACGGGGACCTCCTTGGTGCGGGTGACGGTCTCCCAGATGTATGCCTCAGAGGTCACATCGGGAAGATGGCTAGTGATGACTTCGGTATATGGGATGGTCAAGGTAGCTGTAGCATACTCTGTGTCTGTGAGGAAGATGGTAGAGCCATTGACAACCTGCGTGCTAGTCACAGGGACCTTTTCGGTCGAAGTCAGAGTTTTCCAGAATGTTTCTTGTTCAGTGGAATCAGGCAGGTGGCTTGTTACAGCCTTAGTTACCGGGATTGCTGTAATAACGGTGGTCAAGCCGGTGGTCGTCAGGGTCATAGTCGACCCGCTGATTACAGTTGTGACGGTCACAGGGCACTCAGTGGTCTTCGTAACGGTGGACCACGTAGTAACTTTGTCGGTGATATCGGGGAGGGTCTTAGTGGCAAATACAGTAGTAGGGACGACCTCGGTGACGGTAGAAGTGGTTGTGTAGGTAGTCAAGACAGTGCTGCCACCGACAGTGATAGTTTTAGTAACGGGACAGACAGTAGTCTAGAGATATTTGTTAGTATAGGCCATGATCATGAGATTATATACGGTATAAGAGCGACTCACGTAAGTCTTAAAAACCTTGGTAGTGGTAGCCTCAATTATATCTGACCCCGGAACAGTCACAGTGACACCTGACCCCCAGTCACCTCCTCCTCCCCCTTCATGGCCACCACCATTGGCTCCCCAGGATGACGATATACCCCAATCACCGGCAGTGACGCTGGCAGCAAGAGCAAGAAGAACAGCAGACTTCATGGTGCCAAGAACAAACAGTTAATCAGAGAATACCAAGTAAAAGATCAGCTAAGTAAGACTCAAACAAGAAGCGAACGAATGGAACCGGACAGAGAAGCCAGAGGACTAGATACTTGTGCCACGGTGAGGAGGGAAGAACAAGATAGTCATATTTACACTAGCGATATCGTCTTCTTTATACTCCGTCACCACCACCCATACATACGACAGTCCGATTATCTGGGCTATTTACTTCCTACCCAAGGAATTAGTCTCTTCCCGAGCCAATCTTGGGCAATACTGCTAGCTGAAGCCGTTGATATCCTCAAGTCCTCGTCACCTTGCTGACTGCAGACATCCCCACTTGCCCGTCCTCACGACTCCGACACTCTGCTGTCACCAGATGCTAGGTTGCCTGAGATGGTTACACATCATGTATAAATCATGCCCGCAATCTACCAATGCTTGAGTTTTTCTCCGCTTAAGAACCGGAATAGAGGGCTACATGTTAAATAAAGATCCTTTCAAGGTGTTTTCGTCACACGAGGTTCGTCTCTGTGTAAGTGTCTCCGTATGCTTATTTGTCGTCGGAGACTTACTTGAGCCATAATGACAATGTGGCGTCTCTGCACACTACACCCATCCATCCATCTACCCGTTCAAACTTGAATCCCATTCACCCCAACAATTCATTCCGCCTCTTCGGCATTGCCAGCATTCCCCGCAGGATCTCTCTTATCCCTCCAGTGCATATACGGGCCGCCCCCTTTCTGCCGTATACCTCACATGCTAGACTCCCCGCACCAACGAAACCTCACCTCGACTCTCCTCGTGCAGGAACGAGGAATCCTGTACTCTGTATAACAACAATGACCTGATGTCCCATTTCCTCATCTTGTCATCTCCCAAAAATCCTGATATATATGCCCTTGTCCAAGGCCCAAGGCTTACCGGGAGTCTATCATGGCCCCAAGGACCATGTTGTGACAACGTTACACAATTTTTGTCACCGTTAATTTCATAACCCCGCTTTATTGAGGTCTTTCTTGGGCATATACGTATGTGCCTTACCTAGTAGCGTAATGGCAACTTGCCACTTTTGATGGACACGGAAAGCGATGATGTAAGAGGCATAAATTTTATATATTGACTCCATATTGTTTCCATTTTCTCCCTGATGACATAAGCCATAATATCCTCGGGCCAACTACGAGGCGATTTCGAAACAAACAAGGCAAAACAGCCAACGCGCGGAAACTCGCATAAGGGCTTCGGCGCCATCGGCCCCACACAGCAGGTCACAACAGAAATGGTATAGAGAAATAAACATCGAGGTCTAGGTGGATTTTATTATGCGTTTTCTATGGTAGAAGGATCATGACACATTATGGAAGATAGACAAACAAAGATTGAGTTCCTCGGCGACTTACATCGTCCCACAAAGGCCTTTCCTCGTCCATTTGTCCCACGCAATCAGCGACAAACGACTTTCTCAATCAACTCATCAAACCAATGCATAATAATCCCTCCTTAAGCAAATCCCACATTATCCGTGAATCCTCCAACTAGCCTTGCTGGGCGTATCCAACAGCGTCGCCAATATAGTTGACGCCGCCAGATAGCCGCAAACAAGCCAGTTCCTTTTTTAGTAACTAAAACAATTTGGTGTATTCCCACGGGGTAGTCAACACGATAGCGTAGAAGCATTGTCGTCTAACCACCATCTCGTTCGATACGCCGCCTCTTTTCTCAGTGATGGCGCAACGGCACTGTCACCGACGAGGGAAGCCCGCTTCTCTCTCATGTGAAAAAAAGGAATTATCATTAGGGTTGCAAAACATGACTACTTGTCTCTGTAGCCGTCTGCGAATATGCTCATTTCTCGTCTGGAAGAAAGGCTGGTATCTTGAGTGCTACGGGGGCATATCTCGTAAATAAAACAAAATAAAGAAAGAAATAAAAGAAATAAAAGAAATAAAAGAAATAAAAGAAATAAAAGAAATAAAAGAAATAAAAAGAGTGTAAGAAGGATATGAAAAGCAGTTGGTGCCACAATGGCCCCATAAATAACGCAAGATAATAAGGACTTTGACACGAACGCCAAAGGACGAATGAAAACGTTGGTTCCTGTTTCAGAGATAGAGGATCATCACCATCCTCTCCTCTGAGGTCAATATATCGAAAAGACGCCAAGCCTCCTTGAGAGTCTCTGGTCTTGTTGAAATATTATCTTCTCCGTTCCTGACTAGGCTGAGGTCTCCTCATCCCGAATCTCTTCACCAATAACACGCTGTTGCTCTTGCTCTCCCCCAACGGGCGGTGCCCCAAAGACTCTCAGCAATCCAAACATCAAGAAGCTGCTCAGAATACTAATTACCAAAATCCCCACCATCACCAAGTTGCTCTTCCGGTATCTGTGCGGCCCTTTGACAGCATCCGCCGACCACCCAGTGTACAATCCGTACGTCGTCATGATCGATCCTAAATTGCCCAGCCCCGAAACAATAGCAGTGGCTGCAGCGACGCCCACGTCACCGTGGCGCTTCTGGAAAATAGCCGTCGTCCATGCCATGCAGATAGGCACAGTTGGGCCCAAGCCAAACCCGACCATCAGGAGACCGCCATAGCGCGCCCAGCCGTTGTTGATGGCAAAGGTTGTAATGAGCAGTCCGGCGATCTGAACGCAGGCTGCGGCGGAAAAGAAAAAAGGACGGTACTTGTGGAAGCGGTCAGAGATGGGGACGACAAGGAGAATGGCAATGAGATCCATGATCCAGATAGGCGCAAACAGGAGGGAAATAGTTATAGAAGAGGCGGTGGGGCGGATAGCAGCGATGATAATAGAGCCGTAAAGTTGAGTGCCAATTCCGACACCAACGACTCCAAAGTACATCATAACAAAGGGCCACAGACGCCAGTCAAGAAGAACTGCGCTGAGATCACGCATGGCCCACGGGCGCGCATGGTACACGCGGGTGAGATCCTTGTAGTGAATTTCGGCATCACGACCCTTAAGGGCCTCGGGGACACCCGGAAGCCAACGGGCATAGACGCTCTTCTCCTTAGGTCTAGTAGATCCCGGGGCAATGGGTCTATCTGGCAGCCACCAAAGCAGGGCAAAGCCCACCACGATGGTCACGAGACCCCAAAGCAAAAACATCCAGCGGAATCCAGTCAGTCCACCCGCTCCGTCCATCTTCTGGAAGCCTGCTGAGACCAACCCAACCACAGCAGCAGAGAGCTGAGCAGCAGTAAAGTAGTACCCAATGCGTTGGCCGCTCCGGTTAGGCGGGTAGAAGAGGGTCAAATAAAAGGCCATACCGGGCCACATTCCTGCAATTACCACACCCAGAAGGAACCGCAAAAGCTTCACTGACCAGGCGTCCTGAACAGCAGCAAAGCAAGCGCCGATAACTCCGGTAGCAATAACAATACGGGACATCCATAGCCGGGGGCTCAACCTTGTCATAAGCAGATTTGACGGTAGATCGAACAGCACATACGCAACATAGAACAGTGCTAATGCCGTCGACGTATCCTTGGGCGTCAAATGTAGAACTGACATAAGATCATGCTTATCTGCCGAGTTCATCGTCTGCGCAATACCAATATTGGACCGGATTCCCGAGCACAGAAAGTACAAAATCCAGAAAGCTATGCAGCGCGGCATATGTTAACAGGATAGTCCAGAGCAGCAAGAACGGGTAGATACGAACCTGGGATGATGCGCCAGTCGAGTTTGCGGTAGATGCGATCGAGCTCTTTGCTGGTGATCTCGTCAGACGCATGCGCGGCTTCGCTGCTTGGGGAATCTGGGCGAGCTTCAGAAACAAAGCCAGGCGCCTTGGGCGGGGTGGCCATGGCCGTAGCGTTGGCAACACTGGTCGACATTATAGCAGTCGTCGGCGTCGAATAATGTTTTGTAATAATTTTTTTTTGGTATAAAAAGTCACTTGATATTTATATAGCAAACACCAACTCTCGTCTTCCCCAGGAAGAAACTCGAACCAACGAACGTGAGATAACGGCAGCAAAGCTGTGAAGAAAAGAGAGGAAATATTGAAAAAAAGCAAAAATTCTCCCGCTGATATGAAATTATTTAAACTGCCTCCGACTTCCCCACTTCTACGGTAGTCACCTACATCTGCCTACCGAAAATGGCGGGCGGTGACTAAGCTCATAAGCTGCTTGTCGTGATTTTGGAAGGATGACGGCAACTACTAGTTTTGTCGCTTAAGTATGCGCGGTCCAGACTGAAGCAGCTTCTTGTTAAGGACTAATTTACAGTGCCGCCCGATAAGTGGTGCCGGGACAAGGGAGTATTCCAGATCTGGGTGATGCTGAGACACAATGATTTGGCAATGTATAACTCCCAACATTCGTATTGTTGGTTAGCTTGTCCCAATGTCACACTACCATGCGTCATCAACATAATCTTCACGTGTAAGCCATCCTTGATAGGCCATGAGCTCTCGGGCCGTCACCGATGCTCTGGATCCTATATACCAAGCTCCACCCCACCGAACCCGGCCAACTTGTGCATCCTGTTGAACTCAACCATTTGAAAAAGCTCGTTATCCATGCTGCTTACACTCTGTGGGTTAGCAAATGAGGGGTGTACTATAGGTCCCAAGGGCGACGATTTGCAGGTTAGATTGATGAGTGAGTGGGGATATCTAATCCTCAACAATACCAGGATGAACCATCCGTCCGAGAAAATTGCCAGTCATTCAATTTCAAGATAAGATAAGTATTAATGGTTCTAGTATAGTCTGGTAGATAGACAATTCTGGAAAACCTTATTCGTCATTATTATGATTAACCGCTCAGAAGTTGTGAATAAGTGGGGTCATGTATTTGGTAGGGTTGGGGGTTATTATCTAAATCTCACTGTGCGTATATCTGTACTTAACACTATTGCAATATATACAAATCTGCACGAATAGCACAGTGTTAATAGTGTCAATATACACCCCCACTTCTCGTGTCATAATCGCCGCCCTATGCATCAAATACGCCGCATGTGAGGTCATATTTTATAAGGAGGGCATTCAATAAACCCTCCGCTCTAGTAAACACCAACATATTTGCACAATCACCATCATGTCGTCTGATACTAGCTCTAAGAAGAACATCCTGTTCGTTTGCCTCGGCAACATCTGCCGGTCAACGATGTCTGAGGGTGTCTTCCAGTCCGTCGTGAAGAAGAATCCCGAGTACGCCGCCAAGATCGGCCAAATCGACTCCTGCGGAACTGGTATGTAAATGTCAACACCAAATCTAGTCTTACACAAGCTAACCCACACCAGGCGCCTACCATGTTGGTGAGGGGCCCGATGATCGCACCATGAGTACCCTCAGGAAGAATGGTGTCACTGACTACGTCCACCACGCCCGCCAGGTTTGTACAAACTCTAATTGCTTTTTAAGATCTTGTACATCCATGTACTAATACTGCTATAGGTGAGACTCAGCGACTTTGACGCCTTCGACTACATTTTCGCTATGGACAACTCCAACCTCTCCGATCTCCAGTCTCTCCAAAAGAAGAAGCCCAACAGTAAGGCCATCGTTCAACTCTTTGGCGAGTACTCGGGAACCGGTAAGCCCGAGCTCGTGCGGGACCCTTATTACGGTGGCCAAGATGGCTTCGATAAGTCGTATGAGCAGGCTGTAAGATTCACCAAGAACTTTATGGACCAGTTGGAGTAGTGCTTTGGTCGTGCGAGTCGGCAGACGTAATAAATGATACCAAATTAAAACATAATGAAGCTGTTATTATCTGTATCTGACACGTGGAAGGTTTACGTGAGTCTAGTGTCAGTTGTGATCAATGTCAAAATATGAGGAAGCCCAGGGTTTGGACTACAAAGCCGACATTGTGGCACGGGGTGGCACGGAGGTGGCACAGACAAATATGGCGGCACAGTAACCTCAGCATTTGGAGGTGAGATACTGCCAGAGCTCAAAATAGAATGACTAGGACTTGATGCTCCTGAACACCGGCCTTTCCGATACCAGGCGATCGTCGAGAAAATACGGGGCGGGAAACACAGTTAGCTATGCACTATTATTTGAAAGAAACGGTTCATCGGGTTGTTCCTGGATTTCCATAGTGTCTCTATAGGATCATGCGTACGAGCTTGGACTTGATTTCTAAGAGATATTGGCTTGACCCTCTATCAGAAATCTGCCTTGCCCTTAACCCGTATTTGTATGTGGATATGCCAACTATTGGCGAACAGGGAACTAGTTTCTGTACCTGACAGGACAATAGAAGCCTCATTTCCGGATCAAGGCATCATATTGTCGACAATGTCATAACACTACAAAAAGCGGGAAGAGAGGGAGATGAATCGAGAATCAAGCGGTTATTGGGCGGCTGGATCTAGCCAATGAAAGTGCGTAATCCACAAGCGGCGGCTAGAGAGGAGAGGGATTGATGCTGGGATATGCAACGCAGGTACGAATTGACGATGGACTGGCGGACGGGAGTGGTCGGGGGGATTGGAGTATTGGGGGCGAAATGGAATGATGCCTATAGAAGGAATATGATGAATCTAGAGAGGCTAGACAATATTTTTGTTAAAGCTAACGATTGTAAGTGAGGGTGAGACGGGTTAAGATGTCCTGTGGCAAGTAGGTTGCTGAGAATTTGAGAATCTTAGTGACTAACTATGCCTTTGAGAGCTATATTTTCTTTGTTCTATTTCTAGAAGCTAATGATCCATTATAGCCCCGATGCTAATTCACCAGGCTTCCCAGAAATCTCATCTCGATTGAGATTATTTTCAGAACAATAGCTTTAGCGCTGGTGGGATTGAAGCCGCATCAAGATGAAGTTGTAGTTCTTCTTTCAGACTTGCAGAGGACTTCTACCTTAGTGCCAGGCGATCAATAGACATGTTAGAGAGTTGTTTCTAGTCGGGGGTTTGCGCGAAGGACTGGGGGTCAAAGAGAAACCGAACAAAGGGCGTAAGGATAATTTAGTGGTAGAAACTCGAGACATGCCATCCTATACCTCGTATTGCGAGGTCTAGTTGAGACCACGATTGAAAAATTGAGCAGAAAAAGAGTTTTCTCTGTTTGAAAATTCAAGGCATCTACTTCAGCAGCATAGGGAAACAACATGTGTTTGTCTCTGCTGATATCATGACGGCAATTACCATATTTTCTCTTACACATATTCCAGCGCTCTAATCTTATTACAGGCATCGTTAATAGTACCCCTCTTTCCCCTCTTACACCATAGCACCATAGTGCTTGCTTTGTTAAGTATATTATGGGAGCTCCTTTTAGGTGTGCTTTGCCCAACCAAGAAAGTCCCCACGACTCTCACTAGCCGATAGTGAAACCACATCCCCGGTATAGCTTCCTCACCAAGGCAGGCTCTAGGTTTGGACAATCCTAATTCTCTGATTCGTAGCAGGCGCAGGATTACTTCTTTGTTCTTTGATGAGTGCCTCATTCCCGAATTTGTAGACCAGCCAGTAGCAATTGAGATATAGCCATCATATGAATGCGAGTGAAGAGTGTGGCGGGAATATTTAAGGAGAGGGTTATCGCCTATCTGTTTATTGGAATCATCTCTCGTTTTATTCTTCTCGATACAGTTCCTTCGAATAGACACCAGTGTCCTTATATCCTATACCTTCCATTTGTATCTTTGTCAACTGCTGTTCCTTCCTTGCGCCTAGTCCGATCTTCCCTTGTACTTTATTTGTCTTTTGGACCTCCACATACAAGAAAGTACCCAACCCCGCTTTTGTCTTGCGACTCTTATTATTTCTTCGTGATCTTTTTTTTCCTCTTCACCATAGTTTCTTCCCTTTATCATCTGTCATAACTACCTTACTCTGAGTCTTTTTACCCGTCATCAGAGCTATATATCGTCTCTATTGTTCTCCATCAGTTCTTTCATCGGCCATTTATATTGTCCATCCAAGGGATTTATTCGCCCTACGGCAAGCCTAGCAATCCCATCCCAAAACCCTGCAATCCATAACAAGCCTCCCCTCTTTGGGCACTCCACCTTTTATCGTCTTGCCGCCCTGATATCTGTCTTGCCTCAAATCAACCCCGACCGACGTTGAAACAACTTGGATCCTTCCTTGACCTGTTAGAAGTCGCGGAACACTTAAGCTTCCATTGCGCCGCTTTGTTTCATAGGGCGCCCGTCAAGTTTTGTGATTTGTTAAATTTTCATACTTTCCCCTGCATTTAAGAAGAGCGCATATCCGTTTGTGCCTCTGCATCTTTAACTCGACCTAATCAAAAGGCACTTAATCGCGACAGTTCCCATCCCCACTTCTAATATTCAACACTAATCTACCAGTTGGTATTCGCGACCAAAATCATAACTGCCTCGACTACGCACTCCGACCTAGTTTTGAATTTCAACACCCATCAATTTCCCATATCTCATCATCACAGCCGCCATAATGTCGGATCTTCCTGGTCGCCGGATCTTCAAGGTGTTCAACCAAGAGTTCGCTGTTGACGAGCGCTACACTGTCACCAAGGAGCTTGGTCAGGGAGCTTATGGTATTGTCTGGTAAGACATCTCACCTACGTTTTTCTTTCTATATCCTTTATCTTGACCTAACCATTTTTCCTCGATTCTAGCGCTGCCGTTAGCAACTACAACAATGAGGGTGTTGCCATCAAGAAAGTCACCAATGTCTTCTCGAAGAAGATTCTCGCGAAGCGCGCTCTGCGTGAAATCAAGCTTCTTCAGCACTTCCGTGGTCACCGTAACGTATGCACCACCATACTGTATTACTGCGACAAAACAAAGTGCTAATATTCGACTTCTCTAGATTACTTGCTTGTACGACATGGATATCCCGCGCCCTGAGAACTTCAACGAGACCTACCTCTACGAAGGTAAGCAGTACAAGAACAATAACCATCAGAGGTACAGAATAAAGAATTATATACTAACAGCTGATTACAGAGCTTATGGAGTGTGATCTTGCTGCCATCATTCGTTCTGGCCAGGCTTTGACCGATGCCCACTTCCAGTCCTTCATCTACCAGATCCTGTGTGGTCTGAAGTATATCCACTCAGCCAATGTGCTTCATCGTGATCTGAAGCCCGGTAACCTGCTTGTTAATGCCGACTGTGAGCTCAAGATCTGCGATTTTGGTCTCGCCCGTGGTTTCTCTGTCGACCCCGAAGAGAACGCTGGATATATGACCGAGTACGTCGCCACAAGATGGTACCGCGCGCCTGAGATTATGCTTAGTTTCCAGAGCTACACCAAGGCCATTGATGTGTGGTCGGTTGGTTGTATTCTTGCCGAGCTTCTCGGTGGCCGCCCCTTCTTCAAGGGTCGCGACTACGTCGACCAGCTCAACCAGATTCTTCACATTCTCGGTACTCCTAATGAGGAGACCCTGTGCCGCATCGGCTCAACCCGGGCGCAGGAATACGTGCGCAACTTGCCATTCATGCCCAAGAAGCCCTTCGCGCAGCTGTTCCCCAACGCCAACCCTCAAGCCCTCGATCTCCTCGATCGCATGCTTGCGTTTGACCCCTCGCAGCGTATCTCTGTGGAGGAGGCCCTCGAACACCCCTACCTTTCTATCTGGCACGATCCCTCGGACGAGCCAACGTGCCCTGAGACGTTCAACTTCGAGTTTGAGGTTGTCGATGAGGTGCCCGATATGCGGCGCATGATTTTGGAGGAGGTCACTCGTTTCCGCGCTCTAGTGCGGCAAAACCCGGCAGCAGTTCCCGGCGGCGTAGCCCCAGGCCAGCAAGTGCCGTTACCGGCTCAGGGTGGTGGCTGGACTGCGGAGGACCCGAGACCGCAGGAGTATATGCCCCAGGGAACTGGGCTGGAGGCTGAGCTTGCTCGCGGTTAGAAGCTAACCCGGGCAAACGAATGTGGTGGTTGAGAAGACATTATTATACAGGATGGCTGAAAGCTTTAACGGACTACAAATACTATGGGGAAGGCGATCTTTTTATTGGGAGGATGAATTTATTGTTTTTATGTTGGACACTGAAAATACGTTTACTGCATATTCTAGAATGAATGAAAAAAAGTAAAAAAGTAAATTATTAATGAATTTGTCTTTGAAGGCGGGATCTAATGTCATTTGAGGACATTTATTTTGATTGTTACTGGTATGCGAATGTGCATGAATGTTGGAAAATTGAAATACAAAGTCTGATTGGCTAATTAATTACATCCTACTAAACAATAAATAGCTACAGAATTTAACGACATGATATCTAGTCACATGACATAGAAACATTCAAGTGTTTCACTAACAACTGTTCACACGAAGGTAAAGCACATATTCAAAAAGCATTGTATAATATATGTACTTTATTTTATGCCGATGTTTTCAGTCTATTGGCAATATACGTAAACTTGAAAGCAAAAGCATGTCTAATGAGTGGCAAGATCCGGGATATATCACAAGAGAATCAACAAAGCCAAGGTAGAAAGAGACAAAATGAGTGGCAAAGCGAGTGAAATTAAACAATAAAAGAAGGCAAATGAAAAGTAAAAGAGAAAAGCTAAAATAATAAACAAGAAGAGAAGAGAACACCAATCAAGACAAAACCCGCCTAATCAACACACAAACTCCAAGATACTCCATCACTCCTAAGCCCTCGGGCCATAGAAGAAGTAGAAAGCACTGTAAACCGAGCTATCCTCGCCAATCTTATCACACTTATGCCCCGAACCACCGGCAGTCTCGACTCTGTAAACCGCAGTGATACCCTCGGAACCACCAGCATCAGTCAGGTACAACCACGGGACCGCCAACTCCCCATTAGGCCCAACAGAAGCGGAAGATGGCGCGGCATGCGCGTCACTCTTAGCTGCCGAGAGGTGACCATCGGCAAACTTAAAAGTTGGGACGCCGGTCGAAGAGAAGAAATGGATACCAATGGGGCTGAGATCGACTGAAGAAGAAAGAGATAAGATTGATGGGGTCTCGGGGAAGGGATCGGAAACTTTGACGGCGGGGGCAGAGAGGATGAGACGGGGAGACGTCGATTCAGTCGATGGGGGACCGGAAGTGGCGAGGGTAAGGGGAGTCGTGGTGTTGAGGGTTTGAGAGCCGAGGGCGTAGAAAGCGTCGACGGAGGGGAGGGAAAAGGGAGATTGGTTGGGGTAGAAAGGGAGGGCGTTGTAGAGGATGGCAAGGGCGCCGGTAGCAGTGGAGGAGCTGTTTACAGAGGAGCAGGTGTAGTTTTGGTAGCCATGGCCAAGGGCGACGTGCTTGAGTGTGAGGCCAGGAGGAGGAGGGGGAAGCTCGGAGGCTGAGGGGAGCTGAGGTTAGCGGTTGTTCAGAGGTGAATGGGAGGGCTAAAGTGGCTTGAGCTAGACTTACCAGTACCGGCAATAGGGAGGGGGATGGAGTTTTTGACGATGCAAGAGGGAAAGGGGCGACGGATCGAGGCGGCGTCGGCAAGGGTAGCCACCAGGGCGATAAGGGCGATGGAAAATTGCATTTTGTCTATAGTGTCTATCAAAAACCTACTGACAAGAAAGAAAAAATAGAGAAATGTAGGTAGAAAGAAGACAAGAAGCGAAGAAAAGAGGAGATGTCGTCAAGATAGTGAACACTAGAGACGGCTAAGATGGAAACGATCGACGGGTGGCCGACTTATATAAGTATGCAGCTCGATACAACGAAGGATGATAGAAGATGAAAGGATGCCGTAGTCGGTATATAAATATCCCGTTATCTCGAAAGAGAGAAAACAAAAGAATAAAATGAAGCAAATAATAGATCACCGAAAAGGTAGGTTGATTTCCTGACTTGATCAGAAAGTTGCCACTCACGTACTTTTCAGACTGGGGTGGCTTTCTCAGTAGCTATTGAGAAGACAAGAGATCTGAGGGTCCGCGTGGTCAATTCGTGATATAGGGTATCTCTCAGTATCTGTGTGGGAGGAAGCTCAAACCGTAGCCAAACCTGTAGCCAAAAACACACTGACTTTGATTTGTTCTCTATCAGTCGGGGGCCGTTGTCGTCGAGTAAACCGGCTAGTAGACAGCAAGCTTGAGGGCGGCGTGTGATTCTTAGTTTGCAGAAAATAGAAATATTGGAGTATCAGACTGGTCAGCGGGATAGTCAGGGCCGAGAATAGCAATTATTGTTCGGAAGGTGGTGGTGGCGGATGACACTGTGGTGGTGAGGAAAATGTTAGCGTTTAGGTTTGGTTTCTTCAAAGGAGTGAGATCAATGACGGTGGGTAACGGTCAGGTTGTCATGGCTGCATGGTGGATTTCTTTAAAAGGAAGCTGTAATAAAAATACAATAATAATAATACTAATAAAGAAGAAAATAAGATTATTTAAAAAATTATTTTCTCTTTTTTGAGAGCCCGGATACTATATCACACGGGGCGTTTCTTTTCTTTTTCTGGAAAACAACAAAAGAAAAATAACAAAAGGACTTACACAGTTAAATGGATTCAATCCCTGTCAAATAACAAGCAAGCCTAGTAACCTGACTGACTGGCTTGTATTTTTGTATACTATTTCTTTTTTTTGTTTTTTAAGGTCAACCTTCTACTAGCTTCACTGGGTTTAGCGAGTTTGCTTTGGGCGCCAAATGTATGGCCGCTAATATGGAATAATAAAGACCAAGAATGTGGCAATGCCGGGGCCGATTAGGGCGCTTAGAGAACGGGTTGATGCAGAGGGTCGCGGGGCCGGGGGTTGGTGTTGTACAGAGGCTTGTAGCTTGGTGGCTTGGGCTGAGAGGTAATGAGACGGGAAATGAAGTGAAGCTGAAAAAGATAACTGATGATGGTAGAAGTAGCTGATTCGCAGAATCGCTTGTAGAAGAGAATGTACAGAAAAAATGAAGAGAAAATGTCTTGTGAGAGGAGTCTAAGTGCATCATGGAATGGGAGATATCGTGAGTTTATATCGTATTGTTTTTTGGGGGGGAGTTAATTTAAATCCGTTAATAGTTGCTCTGTATTGATTATTCTGTTTTCTTGGTCTTGGCTAAACACGCATACCACGCAATCTCATACTCCAACTCATCACCTCATCTTACTCTTTTTACACCCAAACCCTCCTCGTCTGCTCCCACCACCACATCTGCTGTGCTAGGGGGCGTGCCAAACCAACAGCTTCCCGTCCATAACCAACATCGCCATGTCTCAACTAGCCGTTAATTCACCACTTGTCAATCACAACTCATCACTCACGACCATCCAACAGTCTCAAGTCTCCCACATACCTTATGATATCACATCCACAGCGTCCCTTATACGCCCCAATGTAACTCACTCCCTCCGTCTCTCCTCGCAAGCACGGTCTCCAGTTTCAAGTCACGATATCAAGGGAGATCAAAGGGGCGGAGGGACAAAAACAGAAAGAACTCATATTATTCCTGATCCCAAAATGACGAACTGGATCGTCAGTGGCCCTAGTCCCCCAAAGTCCGTTCTCACAACCTAGACTTTGCATTCCAAATAAGCCCTCCATGAACCTGGAAGTTTCCTCGAAGCTTAGATAGACATCCAATCTGCATCAATAGCTCTGTCAATGGCTCCATCAATGGCTCGCTCCATCAAAGAATCCTCTCATCTGTCAACCCATTGCCCAAATGCCGAGCTGAGCCTTTCATCAATCCATCCTGATGTCTTGGGGCTCTTTCAGTATCCGAGAAAGGCAGAAAAATCCGCTCATCACATTCCTGAACAATGTGGAAGTCTGGTTCTACGTATCACCTCGTGACAACGGTTTCTTGGTACTCGACTGTGGTTACATGGTGAACAACTAGGGCAACAAGTCTGATGCCTCTGAGGGATCAAAGCTCACTTTGTCGGACAAGAGGCGGGGGATTAATAGTCGTGAGACGTAATAGACGAGCAGAGTCGTTTAACACAAAGTATCTCGGGCCTCCTAGCGACTAACTGATTCTATCATCTCTTTTGAGCATCCCGTTTGTAAATCACATCATCTTGCATTTACCTTCTATCAAAGAACCAACAAGTGTCACTTGACAACCTTGGAGGAATACCGACCCAGAGGCTCGCCGTGGTACTTTCGTCCTCTCAGTCAATCTTCTCTAATTCACAGTCTAGAAAGAACTCTGGTTCATGCACATCGCTTACCTCACTGGCTCACTTACTTGTGTACTTCATCACTCATGCACGCTCACTCACTCACCCCTTCATCACCAACCGCGTCTATTCAGCTTGGTCCATTCTTTTTCTAATCCGGCCCATCCGTCACACGTTCACGCTCGTTGATCCAGGTAATCAGACCCTGCTTCTACCAGAGATCGGTTGCAGGGAGATCTTGTGGTCGTGTAGTGAAATGCAATGTGATTTACCAGAAGGGGGAGGCTCTTGGTTTGACGAGAAAAAAACAAGTGTTTCAGAAAGACTATTGACGTTGAACTGCAGAATAGCAATCACAGCCGTTTAGTGTGGGTGGACGACAGGAGGAGCCAAACATGACGATGTTTCCAATGTGTATAAACATCCTGCTCCTGAGCAAACAGCCAAGACTTCAGATTTCTTTCACCTTATCAGTAGGAGGTGGACTCATGCAAACAAGCAACAATTCAAGGTGTGGTTTGTGCTTTCCAAGGCTCTGTGCGGGCGCTTTGTGCGAGAGATCTGTGGTCGGGATTTGGAGAGTCTATATGAGAGAGATTGGATATCGCCAAGGAGACGAAGTGGTCTGTTCGTAGGTTGCAAAGAATGATCTTAAGATAAGCTCACGGAGATCTCCCTGGGCCAAAAACGAGTTGCGCGATGAGGGCCATCAAGAATGGAAACAGTGACATACTGGAATTTCCAACTATCAACAGCTTCTGCTCCTTATAATCACAAATAAAATGTTTAGTTGCATTTCTCATCCACGCGAATGCTACGCGCACAAAAAGTACAACTGTGAACAAAACTCTCCGAATTAGTCCCCTTCACAATAAATGAGAGATTATCCAAGTTACATATCATTTCACGTCAACCAGCAATAAACCCCATCCACCTGATGCGTGGCAAAGCCCACGTAAAACGAATCCTCCATAGTCAAAGCAAAACCATAATGTTATTCTGGGTCAGACTCTCACCCTGGCTCAGAATTACCGTCAGCATCTCGGCTTATCCTTCATTGTCAGCTCGCAAGCAGAAAATCTTTTCCAAGAAATCCCTCTTCTCGCAAACAAATCATTCTCAAACTCGTACTATGTACAACGCTGCGCATTCATTCACCGGCACCGACTCCGCCAAGCCAAAAAAGAAAGAAGAAGAAGATCAAAGCACATAGGGCTCAAACTCCAAACTCAGGAACCCCTTCCTCCCTCCAAACCAAGCCAAGCCAAGCCAAGCCCACCACCAAACGCTCTACAACACCCATTGTGCCTTCACCTCAAACTCCACGACTGTGCGGTCTTTACCTAGAGCCACCAGATCTCTTATTGCTGCTCAAACTACACCTAAGCTCTGGTTATTAATAGACGCACAGACGGGGTCCTGGGGTCTCCCTCGTGGCGGAGAAAGAGGTCTGAGCGGGTTGTAGGCGGTTAGTGGGAGGGAGAAGAGAGGGCCGGCGGACGGCTGCAAGCGGTGTATTGGAATTCTGGGAGGAGCAAGATCGTGCAGCGGGATGTTGAAACCATGGTATAGATCGAAGACTGGGTGGGAGTGATCGATCGTGGCAAATGTTATGTGTTAATTTATGATATAACTTCAATGTCGATAACATCAAGTTTGAATATGACTGCTTCTGGGACTCTTATTTACAAGTTCATGATTCTATGCGGAGCCGAGAGTGGCGTTAAATTTTAGTTCATGTTTGAGCTCAATGTCAGCAACCAAAAATAAAAAAAGATCATGATGTCAGCACCTACCAAAAGCTAGAATGTTATAGGGTCAGACATCAATTATAGGGTTACCGAGCGGCGCCTCACCGGACTCACCTTGTTCACCGAAATGCGTTACAGGGATATCCTTATGACAGCTGGCAACACATGTCGCAACCATGTACACTGAAACTACTTGGTCGCGATCACATGAATGAATACACCCACTCAACCACCCGCTCCATTGCCATCCAACTCCATTGCGCTCTACTACCCCTCCATTCGCTACAACCTAAAATCTCGACCCCCCTCTTCCCCTCCGCCATATCCACATGCGCCATCTCCGACTCCATCATCCCCACCCAACCCCCCACCAAACCCATTCTGTCCCTCCCTCGCCGCCAGTCCCCATGGCCCCATGACGACCCCACACTCCCCGCAAACACCTACCGAGGGCTTCTTCACCAGTCCTTCCGACGCCGCGTTTCCCCCACCGCCACTCATACGGTCTTCCACAGCCCCGGGGATTCTCCATGAGCCGCAGCCACGCTCGCATTTGTCACCGGAGGATGCCAGGTTTGCCCATTTGGGGTCGCCACCAACACGGATGTTGGAGCCGGGAGGGAATACTTCTGATGTCTCTATTCGAGGGAAGGCGGTGGCGGGTAGACTGATGAACCATAGCCGGACTCGACGGCGCAAGAAGGAAAAAAAATGGCGGAGATTATTATGGGTCCAACAATCTTGTAAGCGCACACTGTACTACATACACTTCACGCGTTCCTACGCCAACACCACTAACAATCTCGTAGTCCCCGACAATTTTACCGATCAAGACACTTTCCTCGAATCCCTCCAACGAAACCCCCGTTTAAAGCCCTACGAATTCTGGCCCCTTGTTGCCGACTGTACCGTAATCGTCCAGCACGTCTGCACCGTCATTATCTTCATTACCTCATTCATCGGCATCTTCCAAGACCGTTTCTCTCCCAATCATCTCTTCATTTCCAGCACCCTCGCCACAATAATCGGATGGCTCATTTGGGAGGGCTGGGCTGCCGCCGAAGAACTTGAAGAAGACGCCCTCCTTACTGGCCAATATGGTCCTGACGCCCCCGGCGCCCCGACATCTGCGACGGCTCCAGGGACATCTAGTGCCATAACTACGGCTGATGGGAATACTGCGGCGACGACAAGCTCGGCGGCAACAGGTAAGCGCGTGGTGAGTTCACGGCGTCGGCGTCCCACGATGATTAAAGGCGCCGCAGTACGGTCGCCGGCGCCGGTAGTCCTCCCCGGGTCTTCGCCTGCCCCGTCATCTACGTCGTTCCCGGTAACACCGACATCAATGGCGTCAGCACTTGTGCCACCTGAGTCGACATCAACTCCCGTGTCGCCAGGTGTGGCGGCCTATCCTAGTATGGTTGGGAATGGAGTCCCGGGGACACCGCAGGCAACCTCGCCTAGTCAGGGACACTTTGACCCGCCGGTTCCCATTGAGGAACCGAGGAGTATCCGCAGAGCTGCAACGATCAAGAGTGCTATTCTTATTTCTTGTACGCTGTTGGGGCTTTCACCTATTTTGAAATCGCTTACACGGTCAACGAGTAGCGATAGTATTTGGACAATGTGTTTCTGTCTTTTGGCAATTAATGTATTCTCCTTTGATTATTCTGGTGGCGTCGGAACCAAGTTCCCGGCGTCTCTGTCAACAAATGCGGCGTTAATGGCATCGACAGTGCTTGCCTCACGGCTTCCTTCAACATTCGAAGTGTTTTCTTTAACTCTTTTCTCCATTGAAGTCTTTGGTCTTTTCCCTGTATTCCGCATGTATGCTCGTCACCGTGCCTGGAGGTATCACGCGATGCTGACTGTCGGGCTAGTTTTCGGAGCGGGTGCAGGCGTGGGGATTATTTCCGGAAGTAGAGGGGATACAATGTATAATGCAATATTGGGGGCGGTTGGAGCTGCTATTATTGCAGCATTGGCAATGGGTGGGTGTAGTTGGTGGCTGATTGGGCTGCAAAAGTATAAGAATGAGATATATGGGCCGTGGGATCCAGCGCGGCCGATTATTATTAATCGGAGATATTTGGGGTAGATTAATAGTGTAATTATAGTCTTGCTTTTTGTTAATATTTGGTTAATATGGCTTTGTGATCTCCTAATATAGCGAAGTCTAGTATCACATATATTTTTGTCGTTTACCATCATGCTTACCCTTTTGGGAAGCTTTATAGCATTTACCCAATCCAGCCCTGCCAGTAGCCTTGTCTATGGTTCGTATTACGTAATCACAGCAACGACTAACAAGCTTCCCATCCGAAACCCAGCATTGCCATCTCACCACGACTTGCTATTAACAGATCAATTCTCACATACTGACACACACTCTCATACAAAATGACAACGCCAACAGTCCCAGACCCCACGCAGCTCCCAAATTCCTCAGCAGCCCCGCCAACAACTGTTCCCTCCAACCCCCCATCCATCGAAGAGACCTTTGGCGGCTACTCCCGCTTCGAAATCGAACTTGAAGTACGTTACCCATCTCAGCCATTTCTATCATGTCCCACTTATTAACTGTCTTAATAGTTTGTCCAATCACTCGCCAACCCCTATTACCTCAATCATCTAGCTGCGCAAAAATACCTGTCGAACCCGGCGTTTATCGAGTACCTCAAGTACCTACAGTACTGGGCGAAGCCGCCGTATCTAAAGTATCTTACGTGGCCAGGGCCGACTTTGAGGAATTTAGAGTTGTTGCAGACGGAGAGGTTTCGGAGTGAGATTTTGGGGCCGGGTGTGGTGCAGGCAATGGTAGACGAGGGGATGAGGGTGGGTGTGGAGTGGCACAAGGAGAAGTAAGGGCCTACGAAGATATATATAAGGTTATGAGGGGGTTGACTGGATATTTGATGATTAATTGATGATTTAATTGTTTTGTGGGTTCAATCTTGATGGTTACAATGGCAGGTGAATGTATGATATAGGGTACTCATGTGATGGTGACGATAGTGGTATTTTTGATATTTGGAATTTAACCCAATAACCCAACATAAAAACAATAAAACGCCGTGCAATGCCAAACCGCCGATATACTCCTCTTCTTCTAAGCCCATCAACACCCAACACCCAATCTAGTTCTCTCTCCACCGGTTCCCACAAGCCATACACTAAACTTTCAGTTAGCCCCTTCCATCCCAACCTATACGTTCCCCCTCTCACATCCCCCAACTCTGTACTAACCTTAAAGAAACTCGTCATCGGCTCATCTGCCGAGCGAATCTGCACCTGGAAGAACGCCGCCTCCACACCATTGCACCCCTCCTTCGGACACTGCTTCTCCGTCTTCTGCGCATTATCCCACGCTCCAGGCCCACCAAACACATCTTCCTTCTCCTGCCGTTCAAACTCGTGGCGAGAGAAAACAGGACGGACGATCGCGTGGACGTAGGGACAGGTGCGGCATTCGAGGCGGTTACGCCCTTGGACGATGGCGACCGTGAGGATATTGGCGCATTGGGGGCAGACTGAGGAGGGATGTTAGTGGGGTGGGAGGAGGTTGGGAAGGGCGGGGTTACTTACAGACGAGCATTGTGGGCGATGGTTTTGATGGTGTGTGGTGATTATGGTGTTTATTGGTCTTATGGATGAACGTATTGTGAAGGGATTCAGAGAATTTGAAATGTATGGATACTTATGGACCAGAATGGTTCACGTGATTTGGGTTGTGATGCTCAAATAACATATGGACGCTGTAATAATACTGCAGAACGTTCGCTGAGATATATTTGCAAACAAGAAAAAAGTGCACTAAAGCTCTAAATAATAAATTAAATATTCTGAAATTCAATAACATTAACAATAACGTCCTAGTTTATTGATTTAGTATGCCTCATCAACCCTAATTATCACTTACATCCCAAATCCTCCTCCTCGTTACACCAACTCATCCATTTCACCCCATTCCTCAACCTCATCTTGTCATCCGCATCCACTCATCCCACCTTCCTTCCCATCTCCCATCCGGCCCGAAATTCGCCTTCCCGGTAAAACAAAGCCAGCTCCAGCAAGCGAATGTTGGTTGCTCCATTCCTACAATTGCTATCTATACCTATTGGATCTCTGCAGCTTCCCGATAGGATCACAGCAGGTTAACGGGAAACGAGATGGGTTGTTTACGTATGTATGGGATTGTGCATCCATGCATATATGAAAGCATTGGAAGCTATTATTTACATCATGTGAAGACTACTTTCTTTCTAAACACCATTATTACACTGACATTCAATATCACCAACTATTGACGCTATTTCAAGAAGGCGTGTTAGGGCTTGTAATTATTCACTCATCTAAACCTAAATCACCGTAGTTCATCCGTCTGTACCTTCTTCCAGTGTTATCACCATTCTCATACCTTCCTTAACCATTAACCATCCCATACTCAATATGTCTGCCTATCCGTCACCACCTTCCTGCACAAATACAACAGACTACATAACAGTCAATGACCGGACTAAACTGCAGCGCACAAAATTAAAATAAAAAAGCGGAAGTGACAAAGGTCAAACGGGAAGAGACTGCCTACCCACACTCTGGGCAAATCAGCTTTCGTCTTGGGTTCCCATTTCGTTTCGTTTGGTATTCTGGATTGTCTTCTTTTTAATACACGTGTTTCGCTGTTTTGACCAAGGTAGCATTCATTCTTTTCTGATTCTGTTATTCTGCGAGTCGAGAATCACGATTTTCCTTTTTGTTTCCCATCTTCACCATAATAACCAGCACTATGAAGCTGTCAATCACAACCATCTTGGCTATTCTTGGCCTCGCTACCGCCCAGCTCGATGGTGTCCCTGAATGCGGTGTAAGTTCCCAATCTTTTAAATATTTCCCTAACATCCGCTAACAGATGCCTCTCCAAGGTCAAATGCATCACTGCCGGTGTCGAACGCCTTGGCTGCGATATCAACGATACCACCTGCTCCTGTAACGAAGCCAACCAATCCAAGTTGGCCTCCGACCTAGAAATGGTACGTATTCGCCCATTACCGCCTATCCCATCCCACTATTCCCCTACAGAAAAACTAACAGCAGCCTGCCCCTTTCCAGGTCAACTGCCTCACCCTCGGCTGCCATCCCGACGACCTTGGCGACGTTATTGCCGCTGGGACTCGCCTTTGCGCCAAAGTTGAGCCGCTGGGTACCTCATCTGCCTCTGGGACGTCGGCATCTGGAGTGGCCAAGGGAACGGCCGTTGGTTCAGATGGAGTTGCGGAAGCAACGGGCGTGTCGGGGCCGCATGATGTAGAGTTGAATTCGGGGGCTGATATTGTGGGTATTGCTCAGGGTATGATGGGTATTGTTGGGATTCTTGGAATGATTTTGTAAAGGAATTAATGGAAGGGAGGATGAAATGAGCTTAGGGGTTGTTGCTGTTGACAAAAGTTGCTGATAATCAATTTACCATAACATAACCCAATTAACACAGGAAACGACTGAACTAAGTATCATGACAATCTACACCTCAAAGACATCCCCCAGCCCTTGAACCCCCTTCCTCACATCTACCAAATCCAACCGCCATCCTTCCCAATTCTTCAATCCCCTCTTCAAATCCCTAACCCTCTCCAATCTCATCCTCGCCTCATCTTCCCTCGCCCTTCTAAACGCCTCCTCGTCAAACTCCATCTTCTCATCGTCTTCACTCAACAACGAATCATCATCATCATCTCCCGCCCCCGTCAACACGCCAAACCCACTAGCGAGCAGTCCTCCCAGGCTTCCTGTTGCCGTGTTCTTCCGTTGGTGCCCTGGCCCCAGATCCACATCTTGGAATGCCGCATCACCTCCCAATGACTTCCGCCGATCCTTCCAGATCCCCCTCCGCAACTCGGAAACCTCCGCTTCCAATTCGCGGATTCTCTTTTCGAGCTTTTCCCTATCTTCATCAATAAGCTCGTCCATTCCTTCGTCGTCAAGGCCGCCGCCGCCACTGACCTCTCCCTTCTTAGTAACCAAGTCTACCTCGGCCTTGTCCGCCCTCGTCTCCGCCGCCTCCTTGGCAATTCGTAATTCTTGTAAACGAGCTTCTTGGTCTTTTTGCACCGCAAGAAGTCCGTTAATCCTTTTCTCTGCCGCTTCACTCTTGGCCAGTGCTTCATCTTTCGCGGCAATCTCAGAGGCAACCTGGGCTTCTAAAGTGCGAATCCTGGACACGGAGGAGCCCTCAGTCTCCCCAGACTTCACCTTATCGTCTTCCATTGACTTCCGTAATCCATCCAGCTCAACCTTGGCATTTTCAGCCTCCTTGGCCTTCTCTTCCAACTGCTCCTTAATCTTCGGAATCTCCTCCAATGCCTTAGCTTCGATCTCCATCTTCTCGATCTGCGCTCCCAACTTTGAAATCTCTGATTCCATGGATTCGATTGTTGCCGTCTTTGCCGCCAGCTGCTCTTGCAACGCAGCCGGTGGCGGCGAGGATATAGACCCTGATGAACCGTGTCTCTTAACCAGTTGACTCTGCAATTGCTTAACCTGCCTTTCCAACCCTTCGTTTTCTTCTTTCTACAATACACAAACACACGCACGCACCTCGTTAGTAACCTCGTATCCAAAATCAACACCCGTAATCATCATCAACTTACCAATCTCCCAACTTCCTCACTCCCTTCTTCCTTCTCCCTCAAAACCTCCAACTCCCCCTCCACTCTCCCCAATCTCTTCTCCATCTCCCCCCGTTCCCTCTCTAACCTCCCATTCTCCTTCTCCAACTCTTCAATCTTCCCCGCCTGCCTCCTATAAATCTCACCCGCCTCTCCTTCCGCCACCGCCACCCCACCCTGTCTAAAACTGCTACTCCGAAGCTTCGATTGTTCCGCCGCCGTCGGAGACAACGGAGCCTCACCAGCCGGGGCATCAGATGTCTCGTCAGTAGACGGTGGGGGCGCAATAGATGGCTCAGTAGGGCCAGGGGTTGTCGAGGGGGATTCGGAGTCGCCGGGCTTCTTTCCTTGTTTTTCCTTCTTAGCTTTGAGGGCTTGGGCCTAAGGAGTAAGCATCACATAACAGGTTAGCTGATATATACATAATATGGCGACCACAGATAGCTATAGAACAAAAATACCTTCTTCCGCATAGCCGCCAGCTTCTCAGCTCTCTCTTTGTCGTCCATCGTATCTTGTATCTCTCTGTATCGTTAATCAATTATAAGTAAATAAAGTGAAATAAATTGCCCTTCTGGCTAACTCAATGTCAATTGATCAGAAAAAAAAAAGTAATCACTAATTGTCAAATGTCGAATCAGAACAAACTTAATTATGGCTAGTCGCATGCTTCGCCATTGATCTCCAGGTACTGGAATGCGACACTGACCAGGTGGCTTCCTCCCAATAGCACGGTCTTATCGATAGAAGCTCGCGGGGCATTTAGACCCTAGCTAGAACCCTAGTACTTTTGCCGATTCTTGCCTTTCTGACATCACTAACAATATACACGCGAGGCCAATAACTGATGCCATGAAGCACAATTACTACACCAAAGAAACTCATTGGTTAAACATATCACGATCCAAGTAGCGAACAATACAGAGCTGTGGGGAAATATTGAAGGGTAATAATAACTAAATGATAAAGCGATTATGCTGTACGAGTAATAAACACGCATACTACTGTTGGTTCTAGGCGCCCACCCCCAGCGAGAGGGAGACCCTAGAACTAACGCCTGCTACAAGAATCTTGCAATGCCACGGCCAAAGAAATACTTTCCGCTGGGATTCCACCGCGTTAAAAGATATTCCTCATGTTGAGCGGCCTCGATCCCCAGCCGTCAAGCCATATACCATTATATCGAAACTAACGGTGGGGCTATCAAACGGACGATTAAAGCGGCGCCAGCCACGGCATGGCAGACAGAGCGATGTGGCGCTTAGAAACCGTGGATCTTGATAGTGTTGGGATCAAGCTCCAGGCCGTCGACCTTGTCGATCAAGAAGCTGCGGACGTCGTTGCGCTGGTCGCCCTGGAGCTGGATGACATCACCCATCTCCTCATCGTGGACAACGGTGCCGTTGCAAGCTAAAAAGTAAAACATGTTAGAAGAACCGCGGTTTGTAAGACAAGATTCAGGGGCTGATCTAGATACGTACCAAACTTCTTCTTGATGACCTTAAGGATCTTCTTGCGGTCGAACTGCGAGGGCAGGCCCTGGACGGTGGTCAAGGTCTTGCGGCCATTGCGCTCTGTAATTTGAGTCAGCGATTGTCATTGTGAAAGTCAGGGTAATATTCGGTGGTATACGTACGCTGGATGCGGATATGGATGTAGTTTTGGGTTGCCTTGGTCTCACCAGTGTCTTCGTCGGCTTCGGCGAAGGGGTCTAGTAACCAGGGGAAAGTAACAAGTTAGCGACAAATAATAGAAGAATGAGAGCAACGGCGTCTGTTGGTGGCCTTGCGGTCTTGTCCATAAGCAAGCGATTGATCAAAAGGTCGGTGCCTGAATCGAGTAATGGATGTGAGGGGCTGACTGTCTTGATCAAATTCCAGACAGGGCTGAGGCCACCAATGTGCACCTCATGGCCACACGGCCTCTCGGGAATGACCTCCGACCTCGATAGTTTCGGCGTTGCGATGGTTTCAACTCAAGCGAACCGTCGTGCCCGCTCTATAGTTGCGGAACATAATCGGGCGATATTTACCGTAACTCTTGAGATTTTCGATAGACATAAACTCGAAGTTTCGGGGGTTTATGGGGAAAATGGGTTCGGTTTGTAAGATCGAAGGATAGCGACGGACGGAATAGTCTCGCTGAATATAAGTGCAGAAGTAGTTAAAGAACTAAGAGAAACAAAGAGTTCAGAAACGGTCGGATGGACACAAAAGTTGATGAAGGGATTTGCGATGGATGGAAAAGAAGGGGAAGAAGGGATTGAAAGAGGAGGAAAAGAGGCGGGATTTCTTATGGTCGGGTAAACCTCGTAAGGTGTTGCGGGTTAGCGTGTAAGGGTTCGCTTATTAGAGCGGTTGATTGGCTGTGATGACGGGTATCACGTGAGGCTGTTAGTCTTGTTAGTCACCCCACCACTGGTAGTTATAGCATTTCCCTATTACGCCAAGTCTGACAATTGGGCGACAATGATGATGTAACGATGCGTGTTCAAACAAATATGTGCATATACAGCATTTTGTACTATAATCGTACGCCATGGGGCAGCAATTAAGTTCTACAGATATTTGAATGTGTATACATTAATGGACCCTTGAAAGTGAAGCTGCTTGTCAATAAATAGTAGTGAATCCTCGAGGATCAGTCTTCTAGCAAAGTCTGCTCAGCAACCTGTCGAGGCGAGTCATCGCACCGTACCCTGGGAGTCCCATTAGAAGTTTGGAATACTTAATTGCGGATTACATGCCCGACAGGACACAGCCGTAGGATTGCATAATGTTGAATTGATTTCAAGCGTGCGACATACCTTTATTCTCATCACAAGATATCTGATCTTTAATTCAGGTAAAGGGCCCACATATCGTCATTACAAACTCGGCAGGTGTGAATATTCTTCTTGACGTTGCACAGTATTCTTATTAATACCGTTGACTCTTAACTACAATATCCATTACTCTTGTTTTTCGTCATTACCAAGACTTAATCTTTATTTATCTGACTTACGTGTATATTGTTACCCATTCAGTCTTGCCATCTGACATCCCATCATGGCCGAAGCATACCCCACATCGCACCCCTCCGTCCTCCGTGACCTCCATCTCACGGCCCCTCCCACACCCTGGACGCCCGTTCTTCACCAACATTGTGCATTCCCCCCCTCAATCTTCCTCCGCGTCATGTCCAATTTCATAAAAAATCCCAACATCAACACGTCTTGGCTCTTCCGCGCCGATATCCTCCTTCACTGCGAGACTGCCCCATTCCACCCGGATACCCTAGGCCCCACTACAGAGCCATTACTATACCCGGCATCGCTAGACCACCTTCCCGAGTTCGAAGGATTTACATTGACAAGCTATATGATCCGCCGACTGATCCCACGGAATGCCCAACGTGACGACCCCATGGACCAGACAGTCCTCACATACTCCTCAACCCCATCAACACCGTCACCAGCCTTTGATGCCCTCCCCACCTCCACCCTAATCCTCTACATCCCCCACGGCACCGCTGACGCCCTCCCCTTCTACCACCCCAATGTCCGCGCCCTTGCCCACCTCCACACCTGGGATCCCGCCATCCCCGAAACCCCTGGCCACCTCTCCATCCACTACCTCCATTTCCCCTCCGTTGACCCCGCCGATACCAAACTCCACCGAACGGCCCTCCGTCTTCTCTCCGAACTCCATAAGCATGGCAAGGGCCAAGCTGCCGGTTACAAAAAGCGTGTCCACCATGACCAGTTGATCCCCCAGGCCCGCGTGCAAAACCTCTACGCCATGCTTAAAAAGAAGTACGCCGCCCACCTCGTGACCACCTGGGCCGAGAAAACCGACGCTACGAAACACGTCTTCGAAGACCTCGGGATCGCTGCGTTCTTGATCGAACTATGGAACGACATGTACACCGCAAAATCCCTGCCTTTCCCCGGCTTCGTTGATATTGGCTGTGGCAACGGCCTCCTAGTATACATTCTGCGCAACGAAAAATACCAAGGTTACGGTTTCGACGCACGCTCCCGGACTTCCTGGACAACGTACCGGTCTCCCTATGACCCCGCAACCGACCCTATCGACCCTTTGCAAACCCGCGTCCTTCTTCCTTCCCTGATTACGCTAATCTCCCCACCATCCACTCCTATAGACCCAGCATTAATCCACACTGGTGATTTCCCTAAAGGAACCTTCATCATCTCCAACCACGCCGACGAACTAACACCGTGGACCCCATTGATCGCTGCCTATACGTCTTCTCCGTTCATCTCCATCCCCTGCTGCAGTCACAACCTTGCTGGTGATAAGTTCCGGGCACAACCGCCGAGAGATCGAAGCAAGGGGCAGTCATCATATGCTTCGCTAGTTGACTGGGTGGCGCAAATTGGAGAGCGGGTTGGGTATAAAATCGAGACGGAGATGTTGAGGATTCCGTCGACGAGGAATACTGCGCTGGTAGGGAGAGAGAGAACGAAGGAAGTGGATGTGAATGAGATGATGCAGGTGGTTAATGAGTTTGGCGGGTGTGCGGGGTATCTAGAGAACGCCATGGTCTTGTGTACGAAGGAGTCACGTGGCCATTAACAATGGCAGGTTGGTTGGATATAAAATAAAGGGATTTAAAAGAGCGAACATACTTTTATATTTGATTTTAATAGAAACTAAATGATAGACACAATAACGTTGATTGGATCAGAGACAACGAATCAAATAATCCGTTCCGAGGGACGATATTTGCTGCACACCTCAGAGACGATATCGCTCCCAAGACTTGATAGATTTGGGGCTGAAATCTCAGAATCTGGCACACGGAGCTTGGCCCGGAGGGAGCCGGCTGGAGCCGGTGAGTATCCTGGAACATACTTGGCCGCAATCGGCTAAGAAGTGACACAAAATGTCTTTCTTCTAGCCGATGACGGAAGCCGTAAACCGTAGCGGAAAGACTCCGGGAGAGACTAGAGATCTGACCATGACCACGTCTGGAGTGACCGATCAGCTGAACATGGTATGTGATCTGAAGTGGCATCATCCATCTGCTGCATCGCGGTAAGAGCTAACTTTAAAAGGCTCTAAAAGCCATCTTAGCCAGTCCTACTACTTGGACATCTTCCGATCACCAGTTCTCTTGCCCTTCCCACCATCCATTTGTCCCCTTCTACCTCCATTGGCCCCTCTCGAATCACCAATCTGACTCTGGAATGCCGTACTGATACTCTTCTCGTCATCATCCAACGTTCTCCCATTGCCGCTCATGCGCCCACCACTCTGCACATACCGGTTAAACCGGTCCTTCTGCGCATTGCTTCCAAGGCCTGATCCCATATGCGAAGACATATGCTGCGGGTACCCGTTGGAGCCACCGAGGTTCAAGCTAACACCTCCCTGGCCGACTCCATGACCTCCTAAAACTGAGGTGGCATCTGTAAACTCCGAAGTGGCATCGCTTTCTCCGGCGATACTCTCAGCCGGGCGAGCATGATGACGGCCGCCGCGTGTAGGCGCTGAGACACCGGGGAGTCCAGGCCACATCTCGGGCGAAAGGCCAGCAAGGAACCCGTTGTTGAACTTAAGGTTGAGAGCCGAGCCACTGTAGATAGAACCTTGAAGCGAGACATCATCAGGAATGTATGACATCATAGATCCAGTCTCAAAGTCAGCGCCATTGCCATTACCATACCGGCCAGAGCTGGACGGCGCCTGGCTGCCATTGCCGCGAGGCCCGTACATGCCCGCAGCGGGCGCCAAGTTACCGGGGCCAGCGTTTCTAGGGCGGAATGAAGGCCGGGGACGACTGAACTGGGTATGAGAGATGCGCAGGTTGGAGAGCGGGCCCTCAACTAAGCAATTCTTGTCCTTGTAGTGGCTGAGCAAACTATGCCACAGCTCGTTCTTGGTCAAGACAGTCGCATTTCCAATGATTACAAGTCCGTACTTGGCACGAGTCAAGGCTACGTTAAGACGGCGAGGATCCGACAGGAAGCCAATGCCCTGGTTGTCATTGGAACGAACGCAAGAAAGGACGATCCAGTCCTTCTCCCGACCTTGAAAGGCATCGACCGAAGCGACTTCAACACGCTTGTACAAGTCCTTGTTGCAAGTACCAGTGGTCTGCATGGTAGTGACCAAGAAGCTGCGCTGGCCTTCGTATGGCGTGATAACACCAATGTCTGCAGGCTGAACACCCTCCTTCAAGAAACGCGTGACAACCTTCTCCACATTCGATGCCTCCGTGCGGTTCAGATATGAAGTACCAGAGGCCGAGATCTCCTCGTTGCCGCGGTTGACCCAAAACATCATTGGTGACTCCTTGTCAGGCCATGGGAAGTCGATATCATTGCGGATACGAGACTGATAGCCGATACCGTTGTGCAAGTCACCATCATAGAACATGTTGGATGGGAAATCCGACAGGCATGGGTGCATGCGGTACTGGATGTTGAGCCGGATAGGGTTCATACCGAGATGCACCAAACGCTCAAACAGAGACTGGTTGAGACCAGCACGAGCAGCGGACTTATTCATAATGACCGGACCTAACTGCTTATGATCACCAACAAGAACCACCTGCGTCGCACCGTGTACAATTGGGATCAAGCATTCAGGCTCAGCCGATTGGGTAGACTCGTCGATAAGCACGTGACGGAACTTCTTCTTAAGCAGTCTCGGATCTCCAGCACCAACACACGTGCAGCAAATAACCTCGGCGCTGTTCAGGAACTCCTTCTCCGCCTTGCGCATGAGCTTGCGGAACTTCTTCTCATCCTCGCTGGTCAACTCACCAATCTCCGTCTTCAGCTGTAACAGACGCGCCAAGTCAGAGTTGGTTTGGCCCTGGCGAATCTGTTCGTGAAGCGAGAGATGGCTGACCGACGACTGTACATCCTCACGAGACTTGGCCGTCAAACGAACCACCTTCAGCCCAGTCAAGCTGATGCGCTCACAAAGTTGATCAACGGCAACATTGGAAGGTGCACACACAAGTACGGGCTCACCACCAGAAGCCTTGGCCATGTTGTAAATGATGGTCGCAGATGTCACCGTCTTGCCTGTGCCCGGAGGACCCTGGATCAAGCTGAGAGGCTGCTGGAGAACCGTCCGGACAGCGTTACCCTGGCTGTCGTTCAATACAGGAAGACCCGGAGCGTGAATTTTGCGAGACAAGTTGTGGTGCCGGTTGCGCTCCTTGGGCTTGCTGACATCGTGACCAAGAAGTTTGTGGAAGATGTAACCGTGGATAGAGTTCTCATCAGTCTGGAAAGTCTTCAATGCCCATAACATGCGGTCATACGAAGTCGCCTTCCACACATAGTCGGCCGAGAAGCCGCGGTCAATGTGCTGCGGTACCGGCTTGTCGTTACCCGTCTTGCGCAATTCCAGAGTGACAGTGTCAGATTCATTGTTGGGAATCTTGATAACATAACCAACACCCTCCCATGAGTTACGACCCTTCCCAGTCGGCAGGCGAAGCCGCATCTCATCACCGACGGCGAGCTTGACGTCACCAAGTTCAATTTTTTGCAGCTTGAAAAGAGCGTGAGTCTTCAAGTTCAGGCCTTGATCCCACTGGACCACAAGGTTGTCTTCGCTCTGTGCCTCCTTCAATTCCTTGTCGTACTCGCTCTCCATAGTGACAAGAGGCTGGAATACATTGCAGTAGCCATATGGATCAGCATAGCTCAGAGCAACGGGAAGAGGCTCATCTTCTTGAACATCGGGGTTGTCCAGATCATTGACATCAGAGTTGGGGTTCGTTTTCCAGATTTGCTCCAGCTTGGCCATTTGTTCGCTAGTTATGTGTCTAGAACGCATTTTCTCTTCTTCCGAGGGGACATTGACCAGCCACTTAAGGAACGTACGCTCGGAGATCAGAGACTGCCACTTCGCAATATCCCATGTCGCCTCCTTCTTTGAGGGATCCGAGGCACATGGGCTGCGGCATAGAAGCACAACCACTGAATCGGCCTTTGCCGGGATGAATCCGAGCAAGAAGACGTTCTTGATACCACAGACATAGCACTCCAAAGTGGTCTCCCCAAGAGTCGAGTCAGGGTGTAGAGACACTTCCTTATGACGAGAACGGACAAGGTGGTTGATAATGTGGGCAGAGCGACCCTTGGTACGACCGTTGCAAAACCATTTGTTGCAAACAAGACATTTGACAACACATCCCGGGTTGTGGATACCACAGTACGCGCACGAGTGGGCTGGGGGGGCGAGTTCTTCGGGAGTTTTCAGAGTCATCTGGCCCATGCCGTCAATGGGCACGCTCAGAAGACTGTCATTATCATCATTTTCGTCGTCATTTTCGTCCTCGGAGTCGGTGGGGAATTCAGTAGGATAGTTGTCGTCGTCGTTTGCGCGTCGGCGGCCTGCAAACCCTGAGAAGAGGAGCGTCTCCTCGTTGTCGGGATCGGCGACAGAGTGGGAGTCAGATGCCTTGCTTTTTTCGTTGGCGTTGGTTTCCGACATGATAGGGTGTGTAGGTTGTAGCTATGCAATTCGTGAAGCCAGCAGTTTTCGAGATTCGGGAAGCAGATGCTGCGGAGTCTGCAATTTAATGAGTCAGAAATTCGAAGTCATGGAGATTGTGTGCGGATGCGCCAGTTTTGACTTTTGAACACTATTGCATGTTTGGATAATGCCGGTGCTGAAAGATTGGTGATACAAGTGGCGATTCTCAGAAGTCGATATTGGCAGGCCTCGTGCGAAAGGCTCTTCTCTCCAGAGGAACGACAAAATAGTGGAGGAGGGGTCAAATTGGTGGAGGGGAGGGATCGTTGCAGGGCCCCGGTTCAGCAGGGTTGTGATGAATGCGATGGGTGAAGCCTCTCGTGGCAAGATGGGCTTAAGCGTCACTGGTACTAGTCAAGGAACCACTTACATAATAAAGGTTTGCTGGGTTTGTTGTAGTAGTTGGGTTATGTTAAGAGCTGAAGATAGAAGTCGTGATAGTGAGATCAAGGTTTCGATCAGTCAGTTGAGTGAGTTTCGTAGAGATGAACCACTAGACGAGAGTTGAGCGAGAAGCCTCGCGGTCTAATTGGATTGGGCGACTTTTTGATCGCGAATGAGAATCACCAATACAGCTTGAACAGATGCGTAAGATGATGGTCACCAAATTGTGACGTGAGATTGAAAGATTAGAAAAGCTTTTACGCAGAGACAAACTATCACATTCTAACGACGGTAGACAAAAAGATGAAGCCACAGTATAGTGACATTAGGCCGGGCTTGAACAGGGGGTGATAGAGATGGAGATGAATACAATGTCCGTTGACGATGATTCTTCTCGCAGAAAAAAAGCCTGGTTGACGATGAGCGTTGATGTCATCTGCAGCAATTCCCAAGGTCCAAGGTCCAAGGATTCCAGTAATTCAACCCACTGTAGAGACCACTGGAACGTAGACAGTACCGCGCACTGTTTGTATATTATCTGAATAGAGAATTAAAAACAGTGCTAATAGAAAATCTTGTATTGTCCTCGGCTCATCTTCGGCACCTTGCGATAAGCGTAAATTTATCGATAAGATCCTGGCGTGGGGAAACTTTTTTGAGTCTGGCGCAAAGTCGAAGCTACGATCATGCTCTGAATCGCATTGTTGCTTGATTAGCGCTTTGCTCATCATACCGCATCACTATCTCCATAATCATGATTCGCAAACAAGCGCGTGAGCGCAGAGACTGTATGTCCCTTTCAATACCCTCGCTACCCTCATCTCTTTCCATCAATGCCAAGCTAACTCACCATCTTCAGACCTGTACCGCCGGGCCCTGACCCTTCGCGATGCCGAAATCTCAGAGAAGCGTGCGAAGCTCAAGGCCGCCCTCGCCTCCGGCAAACCCCTCGACCCTACAATTGCCAAGGACAAGAACCTTCGCAAAGATCTTCCCTACGATGAATCTGCCGCCGACCTGACCGTCAACGAGCGCCTGGATATGGACGACGAGTACGCTGAGCTCTCCGGCATTGTCGAGCCCCGTGTGCTGGTCACTACGTCGCGCGATCCCAGTACCCGCCTTGCTGCCTTTTCCAAAGAAATCCGGTTGTTGTTTCCGACAGCCATTCGGTTGAACAGAGGTAACCTGATTCTGCCGGAGTTGGTTCACACCAGCAAGTCTAATGGGTTGACGGATATGGTACTTCTCCACGAGCACCGTGGTACTCCTACTGCTATGTCTATCTCTCACATGCCTCACGGTCCCACTCTGTAAGTTTTACATCGGTCCTTCCTTGGTTAACGCCACCCAATTACTAACCTCATGTCTCACTAGCTCCTGCTCTCTTCACAACGTCGTTCTGCGCCACGACATCCCCGGCAGTGTCCGTGGCACGGTCAGCGAAGCCTACCCCCATCTTATCTTCGACGGCTTCACTACCCCTCTTGGCAAGCGTGTTGCCAAGATCCTCAAGCACCTTTTCCCTCCGCGGGAGCCTCTTACCAGCAAGACCAAGCTCGGCAGCAGAGTGGTCACCTTCAAGAACATCGACGATAGCATTGAGGTTAGACATCACGTCTTTGTGCGGACAGGTCACGAGAGCGTGGAGTTAGCTGAGGTTGGACCGCGGATGACGATGAAGATTTTCGAGATCCGGAACAGCACGCTGGAGAACAAGGATGGTGATGTGGAGTGGCATCTGTCCCAGTACACTCGGACTGGGCGCAAGAAGAACTACCTGTAGGGTCTCAGATGATCCTGCGAATATCATATTGGCGTTAGGGAGCAAAAAGGGCTTTGTTTATATAAATCATTTGTTTGTATTTGAGACGTTGGTTTTGGTAGACATTTAATTCATTACTTTCAATTTTCAGTGTCTGGCAATGTTAGTATCATATATATCCCTGCAATATTACATCTCAGAGGTGAATGGAAAGTGACCTGCCTGAAATGTTTAACGATCATCATTCCAGCATTATAATAATGTTGAACATGCATATCGGCAGACTTAAACCACACAATGCATGTCTTGATTACGATTGTGCTCTATACCAGGGTTAATACTGCATAACAACCCTGTCATAGCGGAAGTACTGGAGAGAGATTGTACCCCGCAGATTAGAGTGTCATTCAGCAAATAGGACGTTGGAGAGGTTGTCGCTGGGGCGCAGCATCTGACGATAAAAAATGCTGCGTTGGCCTTTATCCTTTGGACTGTTGCCTGGAAAACGACCAATTGCACAGCCGATCTCATGATAGATAGAAGACTAATCCTTCTCCAACAACACCTGATTTGTGGAAACATGCGGCTCGTACTTAGCAGATGGCTAAACCACAGGGGAAGGAATAAGACTGGTGACAGTTCGAGGAAGGAGCTTAGCCATTGCACTTACACGCGGCAACTGCTGTGATTTGGATTTAAGTGAGCACATGATCGTGAATTTCAGAAACTCTGATTGGCTTGCGCAACTTGGTATAAGTTGGCTTCGTAGCAAGACTGAGCGGGCGCAGGCCTAGAAGGTACTTATGACTATTCAGGCCGCCGAAGACAATGAACATGCTAGCTTCCAGGGCTGGAATCCAAGGGTGCTAGGTATACATTCTTTCCAAGTTTGGATATCTATAGTTGTTTTCGCAATTGGGGAAGAAAGAGCTAATCCCTAAGCGTATGTAATTGGTCGATTTCCTTTGGGGAATGACGTCTGATTTTTTCGCAATTGATCCAGCCACCAAATTCTTTGCCGTCATTGCAATTGAAGAATCCCGTCTTATGAACCCTCCGTCCTGAGTTTCTTGTCAGATATTAATCTTCGCTTATCACTCGCCGTGGCAGTTTATTCTTATTCGTATTTTCATCATTTCGTCGGCATCCGAGCTTTCTGCCCATCCCGGCTTCCACGGAACTGGTTAGATAATTGTTCGGACGGCATCTCTTAGTTCTTAAGATCGTTTCTGTGCGCTCCCCACTCAGCCATATTGCAATTCACTAGTTATTATCCGTCAATCTCAAGTAATCTTGCCCTTTCGAAATCATGGCCCAGCAGTACTCTGGTTACGGTGGTAACCCTTATGCCGATGGGGGAAACCACAACAACCTGGAACAGCACAGCTCTGGTTCCAATTACGACAGCCAAGACTCGTACGCTGCTGCCAACTCCTACCCGCCCTTCCAAGACTATAGCGCTCAGCAAGGCAACGTCCCCGGCCAATCCTACGAGCTTAACAATAACAGACAGACCGCGGCCGGTAATGGGATGTCCGGGCTCCCTAACAGCGGTCTTGCCCCGCTCGACCGTGCGACGTTCCTGCGCGAAGCTTCCACCCTTCGCAACGCCATCGTCACCCTTAACACCAAAATTGACGCTATATCCTCTCTCCATGAACGTGCCCTGTCTTCAGTTGACGCAAACATCAGCTCCGAAGCTGATGATGCCGTTGCGGCCGCCCAGCAAGATGCGCTGCTGGTCAAGGAGGACCTTGGCCGACTGGAGCGGGATATTTCAGTGACACCGCGGGAGCAGGCACAGGCAAAGATTGGCCAATTCAACTCGCTTAGAACACAATTGAAGAATACAGTACAAAGATTATTGCAGGTAGAACAACAATACCGTGGCCAATATCAGCAGAATATTGCGAGGCAGTATCGGGTGGCAAACCCTGATGCGACAGAGGAGGAAGTGCAACAGGCCACACTGGCTGATTGGTCCAACGAAGGCGTTTTCCAGAATGCGGTAAGTAGCAAACATTCATAACCACGCTCAATCGACTAGTGACTAACATGGTAACTCCCGTATTCATAGATCCGGGGTTCCAGACAGTGTAATGCTACGAATGCCCTCAACTCAGTCCGGGCTCGCCATCAAGATATGAAGCACATCGAGTCGACTCTCCAAGACCTCGCTGTCCTGATGGGCCAAATCGACCAGCTTGTAGCATCCCAGGGTCTCATGATTCAGACTGCAGATGATCGGGCTTATGAAGCTGTGGATCACCTGGAAGGCGGCAACGAGCAGATGGACCAGGCGATTGTGACAGCGCGCAAGACGCGCAAGAAGAAGTGGCTTTGCTTCTGGCTGGTCGTTGTGATCCTTGCTGTGTTGGCGATTGTACTGGGCATTGTCTTTGGTGTTGTGAAGAAGTAAGCGGGGTGTTGTCTGTGACGATGGTTGTATTGGTTATTATCAATAGGACCTGGGAGTTTGGTGCCATGGTTGCTTCTTGGTTGGAGGCTAGTAGTATTTCTTTTTCTTTTGTGGAAATAAGCTTATGTGCTATCGATAATGACAGAATCTATCTTCAGGCGCTGTGCAAGGCGATGATGTGACATACATAATCAGTATTTATGGCGTGATAGATAGAGCTAATACAATGGGAATATTCGAATGCCGTCATTGTTTGTCAATGTGTGCATGATGTTTGCTTGAAACAGTGAGAACATGCGCCAACACAACTAGGATCACCGAATCCAAACTTAACCTAAAATTGAGTACATGCTTTCATATAGCTAATTGTTGGTGGAGCATAGTTTTTGCTATAGAAATAGCCCAATAGCCGGTGAATCATGACACTAAGAGCAATGACGAGACACTGGTTGATGAGATGGATCGTGAATCGGGTGGTGTATCAGTGGAGTGGTTTGACGTTTCAGACGATCCTGTGCCCTAAGGGCGGAAACATGGAGGTGAGGCCAGGAGGTGGAGGGATTGGCGGAAGCTGGGGTTGAGTAAGTGGAGCGGGGATCGCATAAGCGAGGCCAATTGGTAGAATATGTGAATTGAGAGACACGATAGATGTTCTGGAATGCATTCATTGTTTAATGAGCTTGGAGAATGACCTATCGGATATATAGGTCTGATAAAGACGCTGGACTGCAAATCCTCTGTAAGGCTAGGAGCTGTTGATGGTAATCATCCCCAATTCCTTACAGAACTCACTTAGCTGGGAAAGTTAGGTACTAGTTGCGGCAGTGCTTGATGATCATAGTATTGGCCGACCTATCATCATTAAAGGGACTGAAAACAAGGCTTCCCGCTAACAAAAGTAAGCGCAAAGAAAGGCGATGACTTAACAGATCTAACTATAATGGCCCACTCTAAATTGTTAGTGAGACATAACTTCTTTTCCCGCAAACCCCTCTATACCTTGTACCTGCCCAACTCTTTTTTTATTTTATTTTTACATAAAATATTCGTATTTCCCATATGTTTAACCATTTAGCTCCTTCCAGAGGAAACCGTTCGCTTGCCCTCTGTCCCCCACAATCCCATACCCGGTAGCCCCTTCCCTAATGTCCACACCGTCCGTCCGTTTATTCAGGAGCAGGAACTAGATGAAGCACTTGTCCAGAATTACCATTGCTTCCTTCTACTTTTAGGCGACCTAAGCTGACTTTGGTGTTGCCCTGAGCTCAGGTCATACTTGTTGAAAACGGGGAATAAGATTGAGAGGGAATACGTATTTGTTGACTTCCTCGGCAATATTCATAACTTTCTTCTTTGATTTTTGGTTTTCTTCCTTCAATATTAAGACTGGACGGCAGCATTACGAAAACTTGTTCACTGGGTGGTTGTCGTCAGTTTGACTTTAAAGTTTAGCTTATTTGTTGTTCTCTCTTTCCCCATTCGGCTCATCAGTGACCGACGATTCAAAGATAGATCCTGGTGCTACACAGAGCCACGTTGTTTCCTTTTTCGTCGACTTTTATAATATTGCAATTGTGAATCTTGGAGATACAAGATCCTTTGTTCAACCCGTAAATCATCATTTGTGGTGCATTTCGGCTGGCCGGACACGATAAGGAATTTAGATAAGCAACGGGTTGTTTTAGCGACTTCCCTTGCAGAAAACAAAGTCTAGAAGTGATCTCGTGGCAAGGCAAGAACTTGCTGTTATCAGTATCCCTCTTTCCATTTTTGGATATACCGAACTTGGAAGCAACCACGAACTGTACAGTCTTCCGGCACCCTTTCAAATTCTGGCTTCTATCTACACATTTGCAACACTATCATAATGGGAGTTTCTATCCGGCGCTCACGCGTCGTGCCATTTGCTATGGCTTGCGTGCTCGTCTATCTCTTAATACCAGTCTTATTCGTTAATAACAATGATCCCCATCCTCACTTCGACCACCCACATGACGAGCATATCCAACCCCTCCATCTACCCCCAGCAAACAGCCATCAAGCCCCGGCTCACCTCGGCTCTCAACCTGTTGCCGGCTCCGCCAACCCACTCGAAAAACAGACCGAAATCGTCGGTGGTATCCCCATGCGCAAAATGAGTTACGACTGGGCTGCAGCGACCCTGTACAATCCTGTGTCATCACTTAAGCCAATGCCAACAGGCCCAGTGCAAAAGTTCCCCAAGGTTCAATACTCGTTCGCCAAACCCGATGCTGAAACAGATACGGCACGCATAAAAGCTCACAAACTCAACCTTGAGCGCCGGCAAGCCGTCAAGAAGGTGTTCCAGCGGGACTGGAATATGTACAGGGAGCGTGCCTGGATGCATGATGAACTGGAGCCCATTAGTGGAAGTTCCAAAAATCCGTTTGGCGGCTGGGCAGCCACGATGGTTGATGCTTTAGATACACTCTGGATCATGGACCTAAAGACGGAATTCAATGAGGCGGCAAGGGCGGCTGCACAGTTAGACTGGGCGGAAACTCCTGCCACCAGTCTCAATCTATTTGAGACGACGATCCGGCATCTGGGTGGGTTGCTGTCAGCATATTCGTTGTCTGGAGAGAAAGTCCTCTTGGCCAAGGCTGAAGAGCTTGGGGACCTTCTCTACATGGCATTTGACACTCCCAACCATATCCCTCCCTTTTGGCTCTCTTTCTCAGCTGCTGTTATGGGCCGCCAGCTTGCCGGTGGTAATGAAGCCTCAGCAGCCATGGGAACTCTTAGCATGGAATTCTCAGAGTTGTCACGGCACACCAAGAACCCCAAGTACTTTGATGCCATTGACCGCGTCAAAGAGTTCTTCCAGCGGACCCAGAACGCTACACTGCTCCCTGGCCTCTGGCCACTCATGATTGACTTCCGTAACGAGGTAATTGACGGCACGTCATTTACGCTTGGCGGTGGTGCTGATTCCCTCTACGAATATCTCCCAAAGATGGACATTCTGCTCGGCGGGCTGGATATCTCGTGGCGCGACATGGCCATTCCAGCCCTAGATGCTGTACAGAAGTCACTTCTATTCCGTCCCATGACACCTGATAACGTCGACGTCTTGTTTTCAGGCCGTGCTGTTTTCACCCAGAGAGATACGCATAGGCTAGTCTATGATAGCGAACATCTCACCTGCTTCGTCGGAGGCATGTTTCTTCTTTCGGGTAAACTGTACGACCGCTCCGACTACTTGTCATCCGGTGAGAGACTAGCACGTGGCTGCGGTTGGGCATACAAGCAGTTCCCTACAGGTGTCATGCCCGAGAGTTTCGAGGCAATGGCCTGCCCCGACAGCAAGGCCCCCGACTTTCCCCCATGCCGTTTCGACCCATCTAAACGCGGGCTGAATACCAAGAACCCGGATGGATTCAAGTTGGTGTCGGATAGCCGGTACATTATGAGGCCAGAGGCTATTGAAAGTGTATACTATGCATACAGAATTACCGGGAAAGAAGAATACCGGGATATGGCGTGGGATATGTGGTTAGCTGTAGAATCAGTGACTCGGGCGGCCTATGGGCATTCGGGTATTGCGGATGTGATGACGGCGAAGGGAGAGGAGATGAAATATTTGGATTCTATGGAGAGTTTCTGGTTTGCCGAAACTTTAAAGTATTTCTACTTGATTTTCTCAGAGGAGAGTTTGATTAGTTTGGATGATTATGTGTTTAATACAGAGGCTCATCCGTTTCCAAGACCAGCGGGTGGAGTTTAGGGGGAGAAATCTTGGCTTTCTTTTTACCTGTTTTGATTTAGCACTGGGATTTAACTTCATAATGAGATATACAATGGCATAGATGCATGCGTCACTTACACCTAACAAACACCAAATTACTATTAAGCCCAAATGTAATCTAACCAAGTGCCCCGCCTATACCCATAAGTCCAGATAATCTAAAACCTTCGCTTTTATCTCTAGGGGAAATTCCCATCTTGGCCTCAAAACCACATCTTATCAATCAGTCACAACAATAGCCATCACCGATGTCGACATTAGAAAACAACCCTATAGTGGAGATATTGACCCCGGTAGAGCGATTTGCCATTGACGTAACCCTTCTTGGGGTTTAGGCGATAGATAGACTTAGGTAAATTCCAAGGTTTTTGTTAGCCATTTGTGATTATTTACAAATAGGATCCCTTCTCCAATGATCAATTCATCATTCTTCCTTTCTTTTCCCTTCTCGTTTCGTGCTTAATCCAATAGTCTGACCATTCGCGATTTCTAACCCTAGATATAACCTTATTATAGTCTATCCACAACCCCCCCCCACACGCACCCAAAATGCCTCCCTTCCTCAAGCTTCCCCGGCCCCAAAAGCCCCACATTCGCATCCCTCTCTCCGTTCCCCCCCGCACCTCCTACTCCACCTCACCCCATTCCCACCTCCGAAACAACCCAACCCCCACACACTACGACACCCTGAAAATCCCCCCCACGGCCTCCCCCCTCGCCATAAAAAAAGCCTTCTACAACCTTTCCAAAACCACCCACCCGGACCTCCACCCCCTCGACCCGACGGCCCCCGCCCGCTTCCACGCGCTCTCTGAAGCCTACGCCACCCTCTCCACCCCCGCCAAACGCACCGCCTACGACCGCTCCATCGGCCTACCCGCCAACCCACCACGCAACCGGACGTTTGCTGGGGGCCCCGGGAACCCCGCGGGCGGCCGAATGGCCAACGGGTTATCGCGGAAACGCGGCCCTATCTGGTCTAGCTCCGTTAATAACTCGGGTGCCGGGCGCCATTACGATGGGTCGGCGGGCCATGGTCAGTGGACGGCTACGCCGCCAAGGGGGCCTCAAGGGTATCCGCGGACTGCATTTTATCCGTGGCCGGGACAGTCGGTGAATAATCCGCATTTTGACTCAGAGGCGCATCTTCGGACGCAGTATCGGCAAGAGGAATTACGGAATATCCGGAGGGGGATCAACAGGGAGCGAGAAAGTGGGGTTGGAGTGAAGAGGGCGGGAGAAGGCGGCGTGTTGAGGTGGATTGTATTTGGCATGGTGGCAATGGTAGGGACGTTGGTTGTAGCAGGAGAAAGTCATAAGAAGAAACGAACCAAGGAGTATTTGACTTATTGAGGGAATGCAGACCAACGAGAAGAGTCACAGTTGAGAGCTAGCCAGACCACAGAGAGGAAATTACAGAGATAGAGGTTATCTTCGGTTCCAGTCCAAAGATATCCACAATACACATATTGCCATACATTCACGTGATTACTCGGCAACTGCCAAATATCCCAAATCATCATCTTGGTATTATTATATCATTTATTTTCGTCATCCCTCCATACAAATCTAGATATCATCGTACAAAGTTCGAACGCTCAGCAACCGTCCGTCCCCGCCCACTCTATACACCACTCCTCACACTATCTATCGCAAAGCCATTGGCAGGCAGTTTACGAGGAGAAGGTGAAAGAGGTACCAATCTTGTGGGTAGCCTGGTCCAGCTTCTGGGTGTCAATGGAGGCACCGAGACCCAGAGTCACACCGTCACGGAGGAGGACGTTGTAAGAAAGGGCAGCAATACCACGGTCGTTGATCTTGGCCTTGGCGAACGAGACGGGGTCAATGCGGTACTTGGAGGCAATCTCCAGACCGACGGCAGAGCCGGTCTTGGAGTTCCACGAGGCCTTGCAGCCAGCCTCAACCTGGGAGTTGACCTTCTGGTAGAAAGAGGCAGAGAAGACGGACAGGTTGTCAGTGGCAGTGATGGCAGCCGAGTAGGCGGGGGCAGAGAAGCCAACGGCAGCGTTGTAGGAGGTGATAGCAGCCTTGGCAACGTCGTAGCCGGCGGAGGCACCAGCCAGGAAGCCCTCGTGACCGACAACGGCGTCAATGGCAGCAGTGGGGCCGGTCAGAAGGTTGAAGAAGGCACGGCCGTGGAAGTTGGACTGCTTGAAGTACAGGTTGAACTTGGCGCCCTTCTTCTGGGAAGCGGGGAGGAAAGTGAAGAGACCCTCAGCCTTGAGGCCCTTGGCGAGGGAGTCGTTGAGCTCGAGCTTGGTGTCAAGAGCGTTGGCGGTGTTCCAGGTCTGGGTCAGGGTAAGGCCTAACCGACGGTTATGAAATTGTGTTAGCGGGAAAAATGTGCCGTTACTAAATACAAGCATATACTGAAGAAACCCGCCCAGGAATGGATATGCAAGAATGTTCCATCCGTGTTCCATGGCCAATGAGAAGTCACGTTTTACAACCACTGGGATGTACCCAATACGGATATTATGGCCCAAGGGGGCATGGCGAGAGATAGATGAAGCTTGACGGCGTTTCCGCGGATGGGAACCTGAGCCGGACACCTGAAGCCGACTTATATCAGCTCTGGGAGCCTCAACAAGTGTAGTGGCTCTGAGTATCGTCTTCATAGTATTTGCCTCCTCAGTCGCCGATGCACCCAAAGAGCATTTGGTTGAGTCAGTGACTATCTCCAGGCTCAAGCCACTCGAAGCGACAGCATTTGTCTCCTCGGCAGCTGTAGGCATGGCCTTCATACTGCCATTCGATGGACCCCCGTTTATAATACGGGCTGTATCGTCGGTCTCGCGCGTGTCTAACTCCAATTCATTCTAGGCCTCGGAGTCGCCACGCTGCGAGGTACCCATGGATCCAGGCACTTGCGGTTTGTCAAATCGGGTCTTCTTTTCTCCGGATCTGGGCGGTGTTTCGGGATTCGTTGGGACATCTCCGCTGTAACAAAACGGGATATAGGAGTAATTCATACCGGAAGGCTTGTCGGTGTATTTGCCCTCAAGCTGCAGTGCAAAGTATGGTTAGACATCGGTATCATCAAACGGAATGCTTATAGAGGTTTTATACGTACAGCACCGTTGGTGACCTTCTCGTGCGAGGACTTGCCAGTGACACGGAAAGCGACGTTGTTGGGGGTGTTGCTCTTGAACTCGAAGGTAGAAGCAGCGGCGTGGTAGAAATCCCGGTTGAGGAGCTGGATATTATCTGGTTAGTTTTCATCCACATCAACTCGCCACTTATAACGCGTTGGCCATGTCATTGGGCAGATACAGAGGCATGGCGGGGTTAAGTAAGGTCCCGTACACAATGGCGCCATCAAACGACTTGATAGCACCATAGACGCGCCTCCAAGGACTATAAACTGGGTAACCCGGATCATCCAATTCGCTACCTGGAAGCTCTTTATGCTTTCAAGCAACAAAAAAAAATAGGAATGTCCTGGTCAATCCCCCAGTCCGGAGTCCGTTGGATAAAATGGTTACGTCGCCCTTAACTACCGGCATACTGCCCCGGAAATCCAGCTCCTCAAAGCCAAACCCCAAGCCAGTCCACCGCTAACAAGGCACTCCGTCCCATCCCCCACTCGGTCCCCGCATCAAGCCTCCCCACCGCCCAATGACTCCCTCTCCCTCCTATATAAAAACGCACATCGTTGGCCGGCTTGGCGATATCGGTGAAGGCGGGAACAGCCATTGTGAATAATGTACAACTAAAAAAGCTGGGGGGAAAATTAAGGAGGGGAAAGAAAATAAACGACAAACGTCACAATCGAAGGGAGAAAATGGAAGAAGAAAAAAAGAAGAAAAAAAAACAAATTGAGATTCTTCCAAAATTTCAATGGGAGAAGGAGGAGACCAGTGAGAGGGAAAAACGGGGCAGTTGCCCAGACACTCGGTCAGTCACCCATTCAGTGAAGTAGCTGTCCTCTCAGTGGAGTAGGCGTTATGCAGGTCTGTTTTGGGGAATTCATGCAAACTCACCTGTAGGTTATAGTGGGTGATTTAGGCGACTTGGCGCCTGATAAGGTATTATTATTGAATGGCGTTTAGGCTGTAATACTGTATGTTGAGGATGTGCTAATGGTGGCAGGAACGGACAGTGGGGTTTTCGTTGGGGTGGAGGAGATGTATGGGCAGTCGCTTGGGAAGGCAACTGTAAACAAGAATTGAGAGATGTGATTGGTGGGGTTTTGGTAGGCGTGGATCGGGATCGTGAAGGCGGATAGCCGGCAGCGATGGCGTTTTGTTCAGGATCAGTGAGAAGATTAAGGTTCCCAACCTGTTAGCAAACAAAGCTCATATGAATTACAAACAATATTCATGCAAATTCATCACTTCTATCAAGCATTACTCACGCCCTGGTTCCCCTTTTATCTTCCAGTCTACCCTCCTCTATTCTACTCATCAAACCCCTCTCCCAACCAAATCACCAATCACCTCTGACAAAGCCCTTCCCACGGACGAGTGGAATATCCAAATCCCACATACCCTGAATCCCATCCGCTCTTCCCTCCATAATTAAACCCGACGACCGCCCTATCTACAACCATCCATCACAGCCCCAGAACACCAGCACATCCTCCTCCCGCTCACATCCTCCGCATTCCCCTGCACCTACATCGCCCTAGTCCGTCCATAGTCGCTCTCAACTGGCCTACCACCGTCCACGTGGGTGGCTCCGACTCTGCTAATCGTGACAGACATAGTCTCTAGGATGGCTGTATCTTCTTGATCACTAAAACCTGAAGGGGACTCTCGTTACATTACGACTGAGTGTTGGAGATTGACGGTTCATGCGAAGTGTGTTCTCAACCTTGGTTATGCTTTTACAAGTGGCATTTTCGTAGCATCAAGGGAGGCTGGTTTATGCGTTGGTTAGCCTGAGCTTAACCCCCCATAAGCTTCCGAATACAGTATACCATTGAGTCAGGGTTACACGGAAACTTATATATATATATTCTTTTTCGACCAACCCTAAGTAACCAATCATCTTCATAACAACAAGGTTACGTTACTATCACCAACACAATTAAAAAGTCTATACAATTTGTACACCAATTTTACTTGTAATTGAAAACAAAAAAAAGCCAGCTAGTCTATATGTACACTAATTACCAAAACCATTTCCCAAACATGACTGCCCATTTTTCATTAAACCGCACTTCCTTTACTCGGTGTCGTTGTACTTGGCCTGGTGGATCGAGATAGCACGGCCCGAGGGATCCGTCTGCTTCGACCACTTGGGTGTCCACCGCATGACAGTCGACGCGCAAGTCTGGGGGAAGAGCTCATCGAACATCAAACGGTACCAGTACGCCTCCTTGGTATCGGGAATATCAGTGCCCCATTCCGGCTTGGGGTTCTTCATCATCTCATCCGTGATATGCTTCTCAGCGTTATCCTTGAGGGAATCAATCCATCCGTACCCAACACCGTCAGAGAACTGCTCCTTCTGGCGCCAAAGAATCTCGTCGGGGAGGTAAGGCTTATCGTTGGGATCATCCTTGGTGTCAAAGGCCTTGCGGAGAATGTACTTCTCGATGTGGTCCTTGGTGATCATCTTCTCCGAGGGCTCAATGTTCATGCAAGTCTCGAGGAACTCCTTGTCCAGGAAGGGGACACGGGCCTCAAGACCCCAGGCGGAGGTCGACTTGTTGGCACGGAGGCAGTCAGCCAGGTGCAGGTTGCGGACACGCGAAACAGTCTCCTCGTGGAACTGGTCGGCGTCGGGCGCGGCGTGGAAGTAAAGGTAACCACCGAAGATCTCATCGGAACCCTCACCAGACAGAACCATCTTGATACCCATGGCCTTGATCTTGCGGGAGAGCAGGTACATGGGAGTAGAGGCACGGATAGTGGTGACATCGTAGGTCTCGAGGTGGTAGATGACATCAGACAGAGCGTTGAGACCATCCTCAATGGTGAAGGTCATGACGTGGTGCTTGGTGCCCAGGAACTTGGCAACCTTAAGGGCAGCCTCGTTATCAGGGGAGCCAGGAAGACCAATAGAGAAAGAGTTAAGCTGGGGAAGGTAGGTGACGGTGTCCAGGTGGTTGTCATCATCGATACCAACCAGACCGCCGGTCTCAGTTTCGGGGACCTTGCCGCCGTTAGCAGCAAGGGCAGCCTCCTTGAGTCTCAGCGTCTCGCGTTGGGCAATAGAAGCAACCAAAGAAGAATCCAGGCCACCTGACAACAGGACACCGTAGGGGACCTCAGCCATCAGACGCTTGCGGACCGACTTCTCGAGAGACTCGCGAATGGCCTTGAGGGACAGAGGGTTGTGGGGGACCCGGGTAGGCTCCCACCACGAGGGGTTGAAGTAGCGGCGGCTCTCGCCAGTGGCAGAGTCGTAGACGTGACCGGGGGGGAAAGCCTCAATCTTGTCGCAGACGGGGGCCAGGCACTTGAGCTCAGAGGCAAAGTAGACGGTCTCGGGCTCCTTGGAGTTCCAGCCCTGGTAAAGAGTGGTCACACCGATGGGGTCGCGGGCAGCAATAATTCTGTCCTTCTTCTTGTCGTACAAAACGAAAGAGAACATGCCGTCCAAGTGGTTGGGAGCATCAGTGTCAAACTTCTCATACAGAGGAATGACAACCTCGCAGTCAGAGGTGGTCTTGAAGGGGTAGGCAGAGGCGACGTTCTTGCGGATCAGACGGTGGTTGTAGATCTCGCCGTTAACAGCCAGAATAATAGTGTCATCGGCGTTGGTCAGAGGCTGAGCACCAGACTCAACACCGACAATGGAGAGACGCTCATGGCAGAGGACTGTAGACGTTGCAGGTTAGCATATACATTGGTTACACACTACCCATCATCGCGGAATCAGTCCGTGAAGGCGAGTTTCAATTTCGTAATGAGAATAGAATATGACTTACTAGTGTTGTTGGAAATAACGTTGCCGCCTGCAAATCAAATAAAAGGATTGGTTAGCAACGGTCCAGAAGCCAATATAAATTGTAGACTTTTTTCTCCAGGCTTGCAAGTAATTAAGCCATGGCCTGCAATTGTCAATGCATCTTGGATTTTGGTTCCCCAGTGCTGTCGCCCGCACCATATGGCACTTTGCAACTATAATCACTGGATTTCCCCATCAACCGAGTTGCTCCAGTGCGCTCATGGTGGTCGTCATGATCCACTATACGTAATGTGCAGGGTTTCGTGGTACTATGTCCTAATTGGGCATTGTTCCAGATCCTGCCCCAGGTTTTGGCTGATGACTCAGCACCGAAAGTCGGCGCTTCTACATGACGAAACCTCCACACAGAAAAAAAAAAAAGTGTGCAAGTCAAATGCTCACACCAAATCAGGCTACGCAGAAGCCGTGATTTGAAGTGCACAAGAAGTGCCCAAAAATGGCGATTGCATGACCAATTGCAGGCCATTCCCACGAATTCGTTATAATGGCGTCGTTGTCGAGAAATATCATGTTGTAGGAAGAAACTCACTCCAATCGGGACCACGGTGACGGATCCTAAACGTAACACATGTTAGTCAAGAGAACGGGGAAAGGCGAAATCTCTAGCGTAGATAGGCAATATGGCTTGGAAGAACTGTGGAGTTCGCCGTCCAGTCGTATAATTCAGGTATTTTATCGACTGGCTGTTCCCGGGTTTAGGAAGCGTGGCTATCGCGATGGATTGCCCCAGCAGACCTAGTTGGGCCGGATCGTGGCACCAGCACATCCGGGGGAGGACAGAGAAAGGAAAAGAGAGTTATGTGTAGACTTACAGCTTAGACAGCTTAAGAGCAGTAGGCTTGAAAGCCTGTACGTCAGGATGACTAGTTCCAAGTAATCATTGGTTAGTCACAACGGAATCGCCAAGCGATTAGTCCGCATTCCAGACCAGTCTCGGTCTCATATCATCAAGCAGCATATTATGAGCAACAAGGTATCGTCATCAAAGCCGCAAGCAGCCGGCGCCTTCAACTAATCTCTTGCCTCCGCGGACAACGGCCCAGCGTAATAGATAGCTCGAGAGCGGCGGAATGGCGGGGCTAATCACCAATCTAGCTAAAGCAAGGGCGCACCCCAGGCTCCAAACCCTCCAGGCCCCAGTAGGCGTGAAGAAATCAATGTAGAGATGGTGAATCGCCAAAAAAAAAACATGGGGCGTGCCTGCTAGTAGCTGATTTTAGCCCCTCCATCCGGCTGGTAATAAGAGGGGCAGTAGCAGCAGATAATCAAGAGGGAATATAAACGCGGTTATCAATGGATTTCCGGTGGATTTATTGTCGTGGGGATAGGCGGATATAATTCGACGAGCACAAGGCCGGGCAACATCGTGACAGAGGTCGCTGTGATCTTGGCTGCAAAAGAGGCGGCCAAAGAGATAATGTATCGCGGGGTGGAATTAGTGGTTTCCTCTCTGAACGATTTCGGACTTCTTTTGTGGTGTGGCGAGAACTGATGTGGGTGGCATATCAGTGTCTTCCGATACTGGAAGATGTGCGTTGATACCCAGACTTACGTAGCTGGCTCATGACTTGAAATTTCTGTATATGTGTATGCTTGATGAAAGAGACGGAGATTCTATCTGGTAATGCTAGATGTGAGTGGCAAGACATACCGGTGACACGCGAAAATGCCACACATATTTGCTTGTGATGTGGTGTGTTAAGTATATGAAGTAGAAGAAGAACAAAGATTGTCAAGGACAAGTGATGTCACAGATGGTGTAGACAATATTGTCAAGAGTTGCAGAAAAAGTCTTGGGGAAGGAGATTCCGAGTAAAAGTTGAAAAGAAGAAGTATAACGGAAGAAAAGAAAGAAGACGAAAATTCCTAGAGGCAAGATAACGAGGGGAGGCCGCTGGTTATGAATTGATGACGCTCAACCCGGTGGATACCTGTAAATCAACCATTGCCATTTCCCGCCCTTAAGACCACGGCAGCTTTACCAACTCTGATTATACATTAATCAATTGATAATTTGGCTCGCTGTCCGCTGATTGGCCTGAAGCACACTCTAAGCTACTAACCCCAAGATACCACCTTGGGAACATTGGTTACCGAATCCGTCATAATTCCATATCAGGGACTAGGCCACGATCCCAGTCAGCTATCAATGACTATGACTACACTCGGGAGCAAGCGAGTGAGTCGTTGCGCAGGATATAAAAATATCCGTCGTGGGTCTACGAGTATAGTTGCCGTGGGTATGACCAGCTATGCAGATAGGATCAACAACTGATAGTGAAGACTTGCGCATTGATGTCTGTGTTGAACAAACAAGCAGGCCTGGGGTAAACGAGGGGGCTCTTGATTGTCGGGGGGCGGAGGAGTAGGACGAGGCCGGTATTGCAGAGTGGAAGGTGGTTCATCTGTGGTTCCAGGGGTTGAAACGAAGAGTCATCGCGATTCAATAATTGTGTTTGGTACAGGAATTTGGCGGTCGGTGTGTTTGATAATGCATGTCTGTGAGTTTGCTATGACTGGAATATCGCAAAGGGAGAGATATGATAGATATGGAGGCTCGTTTGAAAGAGATATCATACAGTTCCTGGCTGATACGTGCATGCGTACATGCGTACATGCGTACATATTTATCTACGTACTCTCCGTTATGATACTGTTCTCATTGATCCATCTTCTAGATTTCTATATCTTGCCTAACAAGCAAATGGCTTACACCAATACCTGCCATATTGTAGACTGTTACTTATGCCGCCGGCAATGACCACATAATGCTCTATCAGTTTATGACAGCCCCGCCGGTTCACGATACCCAAAGAATCGCCTCTTAATGGCAATGACCCACTCCATACTGCAGCCCACCCCCTTTGCCGTCCCACAATCCACATGGAGTTACCAGTGTGTATAAGTTAACACCACCCACGCCCCCATCCCCAGCCTGTCTCTCTTATTCGCCCCTGTAATATTCTTTATATATATTACTCTATTTAATTCCGTGACCCCATGGCTAGAATTACCAATAGCTACCAGCATGGCCCTGAACACCCAGCTGCCAAGTGGCAACGAGTATCGTAAAGTCAATCCTCCATCTCCACCGACTTCGGAATCCACGCTTCCAAATGGTCGAATTGCTTCTGCCCCAATGCAAACTTGGCTTTGCAATTACAGGGGTTTCCTCATAAATGAAGGCTGCTGATTGGCTGTATTCATCCTTCATCCTCCGCCGAAGGGCTCGCTGCTAAACTGACGCTAAATCACCACTAAATACACAGCACAATTCCGCGGCCTCTTCAGATACTGAACGTTTGAAGTATAATCTCGCGGTTTTCCAGTCATTGTTACATAAAATGAATCGCCAATTGGTATCCCACTAGCCACTCACCATCCGCCACTTCCCCGGGCCAGGAGCAGGATGCCTTGCTCCCATATGCTCCCATACCAAACCTCTTTGTCTGACACTCACCCGGCCAATCCAGACCCATGCAACTGATAAGCCTTCACCTTCACGTACCAAGCCTTCCCAAATAAGCCGCAAAATACAACAACCTCCCCATACACTTCTGTGTCACACTTGCATCAGGTCCCAGATCAAAGAGTCACAACGTCTTAATACGTACTGGCACATAACTCCCATTGAGTCGTCAAACCCAGTATATATGGCCGAATTTATTACTTTACTCATGATACAACCATAGTTTAATATTAACCCACCCACAATCCCCCTCAAGTACACTCACCAAGTCATAGGCCAGACACCCATGAGTATTTCACTGTAGCCAAGAGAATTTTGGAAAAAAAAATAGCAAGATTAGCTAGAATATTCATTATGTATCGCCAAGGTTATTAGCGGCTCATAGACCTCCGTCAATTTTAGTTTATCGTAAGCATATATTTGTGACCCATTTGGAAAATGTTGCCGGCGGTCATGCTCCACTTTACTCCTTGTATTGTGTTAATTAGGGTTGCTATTATAAATTAGGGTCATTTACTCAGCCCAGCACTTGCGGCAGAGTCTGGCCTTGATTGATAACATCCGTTTTGTTTAGACCGGAGATGTTACTATCGTACAAGTAGGCCGTGAGCACCAGGTAGCACTGACTTGCGGACTACTATGTTCAACACTCCCAAGTTCCAACTGGCCGTTACTGTGAGGTGTCAACTTGCTCAATACTTGTTCTGAAAACGCCAATGCTGTATTATTAAACAAAAAAAAGCCGTGAAATCATAGTACCATCCAAGTAACCCTCGCAATAAATGACAATAACCAGATTGTTCTACGTCATATCTCTATCTCCCTTCTGTGTGTAGGCCATGCTTTTGCCTACGGGGCCTGGTTTTCCCGTACAATACGCTTGATCTTTTTGTTGTACTCATCTCTGTCCTTCTTGAACATGGTGTACGCTTCGGCCTGGGCTGGTGAATCGAGATTGGGTGTGTCGAGGAGTTCCTGGATACCGAGCAGGATTTGCTTCATGGTGATGGCGGGTTTCCAGCCCTCATCTTCGTTAAGAATGGAGAGGCAGACAGTGCCAGACGGGTAGACATTAGGGTGGAAAAGAGGAGGAGTGAACTTGCCTACATACATGTTAGCGGCGCTCTTGGTTGTTCGTTAACGGCAAGGAATTTCGGCCAGCCGTGCATGTGGAACTTATGCTACTTACACTTCGGGGGCTTCGTGGGATACTCCTCCGGGAACGCAATGCTAAGCTTAAACAAGCCGGATTCCCACATAGTCCCTGACTTGCCCGGAACACCACACTCCCAATTCTTGATATCGAGGATGCCCTTCTCAGTTCTGGCTGGGCGGGCATAGAAGCCGAACGGGTGGTCCTTCCTCCATTGTTTACTGCACAACTGTCAGTCTACGATCCCTTGATAGTTCAGTTAAAGTCAAGCCGACTTACCGCTCCTCCTGCAGGCGGTTCTGGCACAGCGACATATTGGGCAAGTAGTATGTGTATATGTGGATTGCGCGGGTGGCTGTTGGTACGTCGATTCTACGTCGTCTGATGTAGAGATACTTCTATTTTTCCGTCCTGATGACAAGCGAATGCGATGGCGCTTGATCGGGTAGTCGTGATTCGATGGGGAAATCAAGCGATGCGGCGCTGCAAAGATATCATGGGTTTGTTGGTCTTGAGGAAGATGTGGTGCGACAAGGCTCCCAATCGTAAGCTTTGAAGCTATCCCAGAGCCTTGTTCACTTTTTTTTTGGCAGGAGGTTGCTCGGGAGGCTTCCTTGCATATTACACTTTCTTGAATCCACAGAAGGGTATGCAATATTGGGTTGTAGAGACAGCAACGAACAATGTGAGCTATGCGATCAGAATGTACAACTCCGTGGCCATGATACATATGTAAAGAGACAGCTAATTTACAGTATAGGAATTATATTAAAAAAAAAATATCACATATAAGCCTTTTATGCCACATAGAGATTGTAATACCTCTAGACTTTCTAGTTGCATATGGCCAATATTGTCCATAGCAGTATCTACACCAAGAGCCTTCCGGTCCAACTGCTGGCTGGATCAATTGAGTTCGCTGCCATACATCATGAGATAGTTCATGTAATTCCCTCTATCTTATCGTCTATACCATCTCATCAACTTCCTTAAGCTACCCACCAATAGACCGTCTTATTAGCTTATTCACTTGGGCCCCTGCCGAGGTTCAGCACCAACACGCTGTGAACAGGGCTGAATCTAGAAGCGCTGTCCTCCCCCGCTAGTCGCCTGTACATCAAGTGTGAGCATGTGATCCTGTAGTGCAGTTATCTAAACTACAATCAACAGAACCCTTTAATAAGTTTACATAATTGTGATTTAATGAGCTTAAAGCTTGCTATTATACTATTTTACCTCAAGTCCTACTAAATTCTGCGATAAAGAGTCCGCCGTCATCTTCAGATATACCTGCAGCACTCTTAGTTGGCTCCTGCTCAAGTCAAGTTGGAGCTCGTTGCCCCTCATTAAATCCTAACCCTGGACCTCGCTCAATAGCTGGCCCATCATCATCAGCCACCAGCTCTCCATCTGTATCTTTGAGCCTCGGAATTTCATTCGCGCTATTCAGTTTTCATACGTCTCATATTAAATTTCACATCAATGGCTGCCCCTCCGCCCCCCAAGCCGGAATACGAGAGTGATGACGACATCCCCGATCCCGACGAGGATGATCTTGATGATCTCGATGGTATGCCATGCCCCCCTATTCCTCAATATCTAAGAATCAAACACAATATATGGCCATAAGACTAACTCTTCTCATAGATATGCTCGATGAGTTCTCGGCTACTTCCTTGGGTGGTGCCGTGGCTGCTGCCGCTACCGCCAAAGATTCCGAAGACGGTGCCGCCAAGGTTCCCAGTCTCGATGAAGATGATGACTTAACAGAGGAGGAATTCGCTAAGCAACTCAAAGATGGCATGGCTAGTCTACTGGATGGTTTGGGCGCTGACTCTGTAAGTATTCTTGACAGGAGTCTCGTGGCGTATCGAACGTCATAAGCACTCCATTACTCGCATGACCATGTACTAACCTTAAAATCTGCTCTTCTTCCCCCTATCCAGGCGGACATGAAAGAACAATTCGAAGAAATCTTCAAACAAGTAACTACCGAAGCAGTGTCCTCCGGTGCTGTCCCCACTACACCATCCGCTGCCCCGCCTAAACCCCCTTCTTCTTCTCGCCCCTCCACCTCCCGCAGTGACGCCGCCTTCCAAGATACCATCCGCAAAACTATCGAACGTATGCAAACCTCTGGCGACCAAGCAACTGCCGCTGCCGCTGCCGACGGTAGCGACGATATTCTTTCGGAACTTCTAAAGCAAATGGGCTCCGGTGGTGGTTCCGGCGGTTTCCCCGGTCTAGACGGTGCGGGTGGCGAGGAGGACTTTTCCAAGATGCTGATGGGCATGATGGAACAGTTGACGAATAAGGAGATTCTCTATGAGCCGATGAAAGATCTGGATAAGGCATTCCCGGGGTGGATGGAGGCGAATAAGGGGAAGATTAAGGATGAGGATCTGAAGCGGTATGAGCTGCAGCAGACGGTAGTGAGGGAGATTGTAGCCAAGTTTGAGGAACCGACGTTTAATGATCAGAATGAGGCTGACCGGCAGTATATTGTCGAGCGGATGCAAAAGGTAAAGCCCTTACATGTATGTACCACATGATGTGTTATTTGCTGACAGAGAAATACAGATGCAAGACGCTGGGTCGCCACCGCCTGATCTCGTGGGCGATATGCCATCGGCCCAAGAGGCTTTCGGGGCCCCTGGTGAGGAAGACTGCAATCCGCAATGATGTCATACATCTATTCAAGCTATATATAAGTGAGGTTCGATGGGTAATTTGGGTACATGATGTATAAGTTACTCTATATGACAGCAATGACTAATGCGAAGAAACACAAAACGCCAAACCAATGACTCCCGAGATTCCTGCTTGGATCTCCCCGGAATTTGTCCGGGTCCCAAGGTACAGACTGTGACCGTGTCCGTGATACCGAATAACAGTTTGAATCTACCAAACGAAACAAAACAAACGCCTATCCCCTTTAAAAACACTGTATTCTTACATCATGTCCATATCTCCACCCCGCCTTGCCTCTTCATCACGGACGAGATCCAGTAACATATCGTCATCTAGATCCCACTCAGACATCGGTACATTGTCATCAATGCGGTTACCAGGTTCTCTGCTTTGGGCCATCATCGCCTCGTATTCCATCTCAGCAGCTGAGGGATAATCGTCAAACTCCATGTCAGGGAGGTCGGGTTCCTCATCAGGGTCCTGCTGTGCGCTGATTGCATCTTCAATGAATGCATCCATCTCCCAATCGTCGTTGGAGGCTTCACGGGCTTTTTGGGCGAGATATGCTTGATGTTCTTCGTGCCAGCCACGGACGGCCTAGTTCAGGTGTTAGTCATGAATCCAACGGTAGTCCAAATGTGAAGACTGGATATTCGACACTTACGTGAGCTTCGATAGACCGGTGTTCAAAACGTTTATCATCCGCCCGGTCTCGTACGTTTTTCAAGAACAGCCTCCGTCTCGTCGCTTGCTCCTCATCTCTCTTCTTTGCCACCGGATTCGGCTTGGCCGGTCTTCCTGCAAACCGAGTATACCTATTCGCGCCCATTGATGGCGAGGACATGATATTGCCATTATGCGAATGGGTCGGAACTTGCAGATTGTTACCGAACATGGAGGTCTGGTTGTTGAATGTGGATGACGGCCCGCGGATGGGCGAGGATCTGGTGGGTGACCCCGGGGGTGACGAGTTGAAGAAGGAGGTTTTATCGGGATTTGAGGGGCGAAGAGGGGAGGATACAGGTGGTTGGTGAGTGCCCCAGTCGTTTGGTGTAAGGGACGGCATATTGGAGATGGTGAACATTTCGATGCTCGGGATCGATATTATGGTGGGTCTGAGTTACCAGTTGTAGTGGGTGTGAGCGTTGCAATCGGGTTGTTTTAAATTAGGATTCTATAAGTGTTGTCACGTATGCGGGTTTGCGATTATTTGTCGAAGTCGAAGTTTGCCGACAAAAGTGTGAAGTGCAGATGATTAGTTGAATTTAAGTAGAGAGTGGATGGGTTAAGATAGATAAAGCTAATTAACAAACAATGTTCATCAGAAAACCCAGAATCGGGGCTGCGTTTGAGAGAGCAAAAAGGGCAACAGGTAACGCTTGTTGTTATAGCTATTACCTCCACATTCTACTAAACCTCTTAACGCGCTAGTCCGCGCAGCGCAGCCCTTGTAATACACTTATTTATTGATACGCACGACTTCACGTGATCATGCATACTAAATTGCAAATTAAACCCCATCGGGTCATAATCTAGGGTTATCGTACCTTGCAGCTGATGACGTCCAAAAGAGAAAATGCACACGCAGAACCTCGGAAAAGAGCGGATTCCAGGGTCTCAAAAAAGATGATCGTCGCCGTTTGCCACAGACCCTCAATAGCAGGGTTATATCAACAAGGAGATCAGCATCTGAACTTTGTAATGTTGAATTCGTATAATGATGCTTCAATGTTCCGACTGATGATGGTGGTACCTTCCGGTCAAATTTTGCACCCGCTCTTTCCTAATTTCTCATTGAGTCAAATCTTGGGCTAATATTTCTTCGGGGGCTTTTGAGTTTCTGTCTGTATTCTCGCCACTTTCACCATCACCCTCACATCTCGTTGGTCTATTACTAACCCATTGATAAAATCATCACACACATTATCATCTTCTCTTCTATTCTCTCCTCTTCTATTACTTGGTTGATATCTTCTGCTTCTTGAGGTTGTTACATAAACCGGATAATGCGTAGCCCGCTGCTGTCTTGGGCTCGGCTCTCGGCCGCTTCTCGGCCGCGGGCTGCCAAAGTTGCCACTCTAAACGTCCGGACAATCCCAGGGAGATTCTCTGGCCATGGTCGCCGCTTTTACTCGTCATCAGGACCATCTAATGGCAAAGGAAATCGGGTCATTTTGTATGCTTCCGGCACGGCTGCGCTGGGAACTACTGCAGCTGTGTTTACGGATGAGATCAAGAATAGCTATGGGACGGCGGAACGTAGCGGGAGAGTTGGCGTTGCGTTGTTGGTTTGCGTCAATGAGTAAGTTTGGTTGTTATGTATACACATGTTCAAGGATTTGTCTGACAGATGTGTAGTTATCGTATGACACTCAACAAGATGGAGAAGATTCAGGATCCAGAACTGAGAAATGATGAGTTACATGCTTGTCATCAAAGGTGTGCTGACAGGACACTCAAGGTCCTGGAGCAAAATGGCGGTATCTTTATTAAGCTGGGTCAGCATCTGGTGAGTGTTCCCATGAGATTCTTGGTTTGAATATAGGTGCTAACTGTATCACAGAGTGCAATGAACTACCTGCTTCCAGTAGAGTGGACTACAACATTTGTCCCTCTCCAAGACAGGTGTCCCGTTTCATCATTCGAGTCCATCCAGGCTATGTTCCGGAAGGACACCGGCAAGGAACTGTTGGAAATTTTCTCCGAGTTTGACCCTAAGCCTATTGGGGCTGCCTCACTTGCCCAAGTGCATATGGCCCGGCTCCGTGACAGCGGGAAAGAAGTCGCTGTCAAAGTCCAACACCCGACTCTTGACATATTCTCGCCTCTCGATATTAAGCTGACCTCTTTTACATTCACGACACTGAAGAAGGTCTTCCCAGAGTACGATCTCGAGTGGCTTGCAAAGGAAATGGAAGAGTCGCTACCCCGTGAGCTTGACTTCAGAGAGGAAGCTCAGAACGCTCAGCGGACCCAGGAATACTTCTCACACATTCCGTCACTACCCCTCGTGATCCCTGATATCGTCTGGGCTCAGCGTCGTATTCTAGTTATGGCGGCCGAGAGGGGTCATCGCCTAGATGACCTCGAGTATATGGATAAGAATGGCATCGATCGAGATGAAGTATCGGCCTCTCTCTCCCATATCTTCAACGAGATGATTTTTGGTCACAATGCGCCGCTCCATTGCGATCCTCACGGCGGTAACCTTGCAATCCGCAAGAACACTCAGCGCTGTGGACACAATTTCGACGTCATCCTCTATGACCACGGGCTCTACCGTGACATCCCCGAAGATATGCGGCGGTCTTATGCTAAGATGTGGCTTGCCGTAGTCGACGGTGACATGGACCGCATGTGCAGATACGCCATCGAAGTGGCCAATATCTCTGAGAAAGACTTCCCTCTCTTCGCCTCGGCCATCACGGGCCGCGACTTTCGGGTTATCAAGAAATCCGGAAGCATCTTCAAGAAACGCACTGACGCTGAGCAAAAGCGCATGAGTGGCATGCTGCAGGACGGTCTAATTGTCGACCTTGTGCATCTTCTCGGCAAAGTGCCCCCCGTAATCCTCCTCATTCTCAAAACCAATGACCTCACCCGCAGCCTTGACGAGAACCTGCAGACGCGCCAGGGGCCCATCCGCAGCTTCTTGATCTTGGCTCGCTACTGCGCGAGGACGGTGTACGAAGAGAGCATTGAGAACATCCGGTCAACGGGGCATTCGTTATTGTGGCCGGGGACGGCCATAGGGTATTTGGGGGCGTGGTGGGTGTTTTGGCGGATGGAGGTGAAGTTGGAGATTTTCGAGTGGTGGATTTATGCGAGGAAAGCATTGGGGTTTGGAAGTGGGCTGGCAAAGCCAATTAGTGTGACGGGGTCGGCGAGGGCTACAAAGGAGGAAAAGAACAAGAATACGGAGGCCGTGATGGTAGCAGCGGCAGCTTGAGAGGAGGGGATGTAGATTCCCCGTGTATCAATACTGTTTTGTTTCTTCCATTTTCTTTTTTATTTGTTTTTTTTACGACAAGTCTGTCTGTCTTATCTTAGATTCTCTTATCATAATGTCTGTTAATTTCACCATTACCACCAAAATCAGCAATATCAACATGTGAATGAAGATTCAGCGTCTATATGTGAAATATCATCCATATTCTCAATAATCCAAAACTAAAAATAAAAAGATAAAAAAAAAGAATAAATATTGTCATAACCTCATTACAATCAACGCCCAACTCACACTCACGTCAACCTCGGCCTCTTATTACCTGGCCCGCCCCCTCCAATTCCTGCCACTGTCCCCGCAACCTCTGATACCACCGGCCTCTCCCCATTCCCTCCTCCATTCCCTCCCCCATTCCCTGCTGTACTACCACCCGCACCCCCACCACCCTGCTGATGCATCAACTGTGGATACTGCGGCGCCCCTCTCTTCATAATCGTCGGTGGTCTATACGCCCCCCTATTCCCTCCACCTGGGCCCCCCGGACTCGGCATCCCCATCCCCATTCCCATCCCCGGCGCCCCAATCCTTCTCTGCCCCTCAGACGGCATTCCCATCGGACGGCCCCCTCCACTCGCAACCCTTGGGGTCCCCGGGCCAGCAGCAGCAGCAGCAGCAGCAGCGGGTGCCGATTGAGATGCGGGTGGGAGATGTTGCAGGTTGCGCCCGACCGGTTTCGACGAATTATGGTCGACGCCGGGGGTCTTCCGGATTGATGGGGATTCAGCTTTCGGGTTGAATGCGGAGATACTTGGGGGGAGGACGGCGTTTGCTGAGGCGAGTGCGTCCTCGGGTAACTGAGAAAGCGCCCTGGCTGAGAAAAACCCGACGGTTTCACCGGGAGGTGGCCCGCTTGGCGTTTGTGGTGGGCCTTGGGGTCTGATAGGGGCCGGGCCTACTGAGGGAGGCCTATTTGGCTGGGGTTGTGCGTTAAACTGCGGGCGAGAAGCGGGCTGGGGGCGATTGGGGTTGTTTTGGTTCTGAGCAGCGGATGGCTGTCCGTAGCCGGGGCGGTTAGCGGCCATGGCGGCTTGGGGACCTGAAGGCTGATTGGAGTTGCGGATTGGATTTTGTTGTTGGGGAGGGTTGGGTTTAGGAGGTTGTCTAGGTACAGATGGTTGGTTGGGTTGTTGTTGTTGATGTTGTTGTTGGGGAGGAGACGGGTTGTCGGCAGCGGGGAGAACAACTTCATCTGGGTGGTCGTCTTCAGCCATACAGAGGTCTGCGTCATCGATGTCTACTTGGTTGTTAGTTTGAGGCTTTTCTTTTTATGTACATTACACAGTCAGTCCATTGTCACTTACCATCCATCATGGAATCAAAGTCATCTTCTACAACGACCATATCCGCCGTTAATGCTGGCGACGCCGATCTAGACGGCTGTCTGCTGATCGCCACAATATTCTGCACCGCAGCCGCCTTCACACTGTGCCCCACGCCCACCCCACTGCCATGTCCACTCTCATTCCCAGTCCCGGCCGGACCCGCCAATCTTCCCCTCCCTGCACCATCACCATGTGACGTCTGCACTGATGTCTGCACCGGCATATGAACTTGCGCCATCACCGGCTCCAAAACCTTCTGCATCCTATTACGATCCCCATGTCGATACAAATTCCCCTCATCAAACACCTGTGGCATCGGCTTCACCTTGCTAACCTTTGCCAAATATTCCTTGTCATAAACACAGTTTCCCAGCACATTACCGAAATTCCGCAGTGCCCTCTTCAGCGCATCAGTCGTACCTTCCTTCTTGGCTTTTTCAAACGCAGCGGCCTTCCCGCGCGCGTTCTCAATGTGGCCGTAGCCGACATCCTCGTGGAACATGCCATCACGGAGCGTCACTCGCACAATGACACTTAGCCCTAAGCTAACGCGGCTCGTTTGCGCGTTTTCGTCAATGAAATCGACTTGGATATTTTGGATTGAGGAGCTCCAGCCGTTGAAGCCCAAAACTTCATTGGCGAGGTTGATGACTTTGTCGGCAGCGAGATAGTGGACGCGGGAGCCGCCAGGGCCTTGGCGGTTAGATATATATTCTGGGCCAAGCTGTTGGTCAAGAAGGGCTTGGAGTTTCGTGAGTTCGGCAGCGGTATAAGCGGATGTTGCGGGGCCGGAGTCCTCGAAAGGATTGGGAATGCCGGAGGTATGTTGGTCGCCGATACTAGACACGGGTTAGCCGTTTGAATCCCCCCTTCGAAGCCATGTTTTTTCAAGAAAAAAAAAAGAACAAGCAAATGAAAAACTCACGCTGGCATTTTTATGTATCTCGTAGATGGCCACTGGAATCAGGTTCGATCGTCGTATTCTCAGCCTTTGATATTCGCAACCCAAAACTCAATAGATATTGGAGAAATTTGCTGCGCCCTCAAGATCTTGTCGCCTTTAAGTGCTGCAAATTTCAACAAGTTCCTTCCCAAAGCATCAAATTTCGTCCCGGGCAAATTTAAATATCTAGGAAGTAGCAACTCTGTCGTCACTTCCGCTCTTTCCCAAGCAAACCCGTCAATCCCACCAAATTATTAGCTACAAATAAAAATAATAATAATAATAATAAAAAGGCGAAGCTATGCCGTCTTAAAAATAACCTCCAAATATATCCAAGATAACAACAACAAAAGTACAAAACAGATATTCTCCAGTGGAATATAAAGATCTCTCTTTATTCTGAAGCTTCAACAAGTTAATATATAAATAACAAATTCATAATATCATTCTCAAATTCACCTATACAACAAAAAAAAAAAAAGATCCACAACCCTCTCATTCAACCCTCCAGCTCTACGCGCCTAGCACCAGGCAGCGACGCGGTAATTGGTATGTCACGTGATATGCAGGTTACTAACTAGATCCCTGTCTGGGGTTGAAGGAGTACTTAAGATCCCGGGCGACTTATAGTGGGGAATAAGTGGGTGAGGATAATAGATAGATTGATGATGCGTGAGCTGACGTTGTTCGTAGTGAACAATGACAATGTTGGTTGATGATGCAAGTTATGATCTATAACATTTTGTTTTGTATTTCTGTATTATGCTTAATTAAAGATAAGATTATGATTGGACAATTAGAGTCGTATATAAAATTCCTTGGACGAGGTTATAACCCTTAAATTGGCCGTATCTATCTAAACCCCGCTAACTAGCTAACCACTCCTTAATCTTAAAGACAAACATGGGCCTTGACGTATTTCATATATAGCAGGCCAACGACCAGGAATCTCAGACAGCTGATACAACATCAGACAGAAACATTGATGCCAAAATTTGATTAATTCAATAGTCGTTTGATAATGTTTTGTTTATAACCTAAATTTTATGTAAAATATTTCACATCACGATATAAAAAAAACAAAAACATAAATACAACTGAGGATTCGCACTAGTAGTCACTGAAAAAAAACAGTAAATAAATCAGCAGTCATCAAGATCTAATTGCATTAAAAAAGCAACAAGCCTCTCCTGCAGCTGTCTATCTATGTACAAAAAATGATCTAGGCATCACCCAGAGTCCTCCAAAAGGACTCCAAAGAACAGAAACCAAGAAAAAAACACACAACAGACAAGGACAGAATCCAACCCGAGATATACCCATAACTCCGGAAACCTAAGATTAAAACAATACAAATGAAAGAGTGCAGAAAGTTGCAAAAAACAGGATATAAAGACAACAAAAAGCAAGAAGAAGATAAATAATACGAATGCAGTCGTTACGGTAAAACAAAAACGTTGAGAGTAGACTCAATCGATACAGTAGAGCCGAGGTTGTGGCTGATAAAGGTTGTTTCAGCGCTCGTGCGAGACGAAGGTATCGACGCTTGGCGTACTGGGAGCCGATGAGTGTAATAATATCAAAGACGAAAACAAAAGAATAAAGAGTGATTGAAAGGGGGGAAAAAATAGCAATATAAAGCTAAGGAGAGATAAGAATGGCGACGATGAGCCGCTAGAAAGAGCAGAAGCAACATATGACAATATGTCCCTCATGAAAACGCGCAAAGGTGAATATGATATGCAAGATGAGAGTGCGCCAAGGTCTAGAGTCCGTTCCAATATGAACCGCTAAGAAAAAAAAATGAGCCGTAAAATGATGAAGATGAAGGGCAGCGGAAAACCCAATAATTCAAGCAAAACGCTAACAATAAATGCCAATGACATTATTCGAGGGTTGTATGACACTACCACGGACCGACACGAACGCTGGAAAGACCATAGGTCCCCGACATAAGCTGGCTCCTGATAGAGTTGGCATCATTGCTACTCGCGGGAGGCGCAAAGTTGCAAACGTTTTGCATAGCCTTGATAGCCGCATTTAATCTGCCGCTCGATTGCTGGTTATGGCGGTTCATAATCTGTTCCCAACCACCGGAGCTAATCTGCAGAGCGGAGCCGCTGCGGTTGGAGGCTTCGTTGAAGACTAGAGCCCAAGCTTTGGAAATCTCATCGTAGGCGGTCTGCTTGTGGTGGCTGTAGGAAGGAGAGTCGAAATCGGGAAGACCGTGAATGATCTTGGTGGCTCCATCAAGGAAATGGAGGGAAGAAGTGAGCTGAGTCTCAGCGGGTGGCAGGAACTGAACGGTAAAGTCGGCAAGGGCATCGATGAGGGCAACAAGGTGGTGCTTAATGCGGTTGTAGGTGTAGTCGGAAGACGAGTTGCCGTAGGGCATGGCATCCTTGAGACGGGTTTCGTAGCCTTGGAGGATATCAAGGACAGCTGAGGTTGATGGTCTAGGGGCGGCGGTCTGAACCTGATGGCCAATTTCGGGGTGCTGAATGCAAATTTGTTCAAGGACGGCACGGAGCTGAGTGGGATCGAGGGTTTCAATCAGTCTTGGGAGGGTGAGTTGGCGGCCGGCGACTTCGAGCTGGCGGTTTCTCTTGACAGGGCGAATGAGTTGGCGGTGGGAGACGGCGGGCGAGGCAGCGGGCGAACTGCCCATTTCGAGATCGTCATCGTCGGCCTTGCGCTTCCGAGAGATGGGCATGGCGAGAGGAGACACTATTGAAAATATTAGCATGTCATCACGTGGGGGTGGCGATAGTTTGAGTTGGGCGAAAACCTACTGGACCGTTGGGGAGACCGGCGGGGGACCTCGTGGTTGTGCGGGAAAACAGTGGGATGGGGAGGAAGAATGGCGCTCATGATTGGTATATGAATATATAGCTGCCTGATAGTTCAAGAGAGCTGAGAGTGAAGGGACGAATAGGCGTGATGGAGATGGAGATGGAGATGGAGATGGAGATGAGGAGATTGATGGAAGAGCGTTGAGGTAGATGGGATTTCGCTGGTTAGGTCGAGAATAACTGAGATATCGCTGGTCAAGAACTGAGTTGACAAAATGTTTGAGTGCTCGAGTGACGACTGAGAGACGGAACCAACAGCAAGAGACGAGGTAGCGAAACTCTGACAAACTATCACAAGTTGAGATAGCAAACGTAACGTAGAAGTCGGACTCGCAAGTTGATAGCAGACAGCGAAGCGTGCAAAGTAGTAAATAAAAACCCAAGGCTTAAGAAAGGGCGGGACAAGGGGAAAAGAAGAGAAAAAGAAACAAGAAAAAAAAGCAACAAACGAGCACAAAGGTTGGAATGTTCAAGGTCAGAGTTTCTGGACGATAACCAGAATTAAATGAAAAGGAAAAAAGAAGTCGAGGTTTATGTCTGTGGTGCGGATGCTGGGCTGAGGGAAAATAAAAGGAGGGGATACAAGCGGAAGTGGAAGGAACGTGAAATCGATTAATTTATTTTATAGAATTTAAGAAGAGAAAGAAAAAGAACAAGAAATAAGTAAAATAAAATAAAAACACTAGGAGGAGCAATGCAAAAAGCAGCAGCAAATAAGAAAAATAAAGAGATAAAAAAGCGACCAAAAAAAGAGACTAAATTTGGCTAAGTTGCTCAATTGCAACTTGGACGCATGGGATTTACAAGGGAATTTACTCTTTTTTGCCTGCTCAGTTTGGGCTAGTACATGATGTGAGAGTTGCTAGGCTAAGGAGAAGAGATGTGTGTTGCTGGCTCGTCTATAACTGGATGCTACTATAAAGCTGAAGGAAGGGCCTGGAGCTGGATGCTAGTCCATGGCAAGTTATTGGCTGGTGGGCTTTTTTTTTTTTTAATTTTTTTATTCCTTTCTTTTCTTTTCTTTCTTCCCCCGTTCTTGGCTCCTTGGTTGATGCAGTCCCTGTTGCCCCAACCAAAGGACAGCCGCCGTGACAACTACAGCTGGGGCTCATGCATAACATTGAAGGTACCCTTCTCCACTCTGCAATCACCAGCATCTAAGCCAGCTGGATTAGCGTAAATTTCAGTGATAAATTCCCCCTTTGAGCGTTATGCCCAGCTCTTGAGGGAAAGGTACCAAATTGTCCTGCAGCTACGAATTAGAGTGAGAGTGATAGAGGGACTCAGTTGGTGAGAAGCAAAAAAAAAAAAAAAAACCTCCAATAGAGCGAGGGTTCCGCATATAATCGTCATCATGCCGTTGAGGCCACCAACGCCCGAATTAGGAAACCACAGGTTTGAAGCCAGTCAAACAGCCAAACAGCCATGAGAAAGGAAAGAGAACCGACCGAAAAAAAAAATTTAAAAAGAAGAAAAAGAAAGAACGAAAAAAATGTGACTAACCGGAAAGGAGGGAGGAGGAGGGATAGCAAGCAAGACATGCGGAAGGAACTATAGTGAAACTCACGAGACGGTGCAGGTTGAACGGGGAAAGGGCGATGCTGGAGTTAAGTGGTGATGATGATGATGATACTGCTGCTGCTGCTGCTGCTGCTGCCGCTGCTGCGGAGGAAGGAGTTTGCAGATAATTCCAGACTGAGAAGGTACAAGAAGAGACGGGAATCCAACGTGAACATCATGAATGCATGGCGTTTATTTGCTGACCATGTGTGTATCCATGTGTATACAGTATAAGTTTAATAAGCATCGTGAACCTGCAAATTTGGAGCTCCCAAACTTGCTGTCCTTTGTTGTTGACCGTAATACACCTCTCCAAGTCCCTCCCCTTGCTATTCGCCCCTCGCCGTGTATCAACAACCTTTACCTGTCCATGTTTGCCTTCCTCCTCGTTACAAACCCAACCAAATCCAATCCTATCCCAATCACATTCCATTCTCATCCTCAAATATCACTATCAACCGGGGCTACGTCAACAATACCAATACCTCGTTTTATACCCTGAAAAAGAGAAGAAAAAAAAAACACATTCAAAACCCAACCCCCGATCGTTGGTTGGTCCGTGAATGGGTCCATGGGCAACTAGGCCCGGCTAACTAAGGTTTCTAGCGTGACCGGTGGCCAAAGCCATGTCCCTGTCACTGTCGCTGTCGCTGTCGCTGACGTTGACGTTGAATGGGTTGGTGGTAGGCGGATCATTGTGGGAGGATGGGAGGGGGTAGTGACGATGGTCGGGTCGATGGATGAATGAGGAGGGGATTGCGAGGTGGTGACATTGGACGGGCGGATGGATGAGCGGGGTGATGGTGATGGTGACGGTGATGGTGATGAAGGAAGTTTGGATGAATCAGGAATATTAGAATCTGGGAAGATATTTTCCTTATATTGATTTAATTATGTGTGTTTGAAGGAAGGAAAGAACAGCCTAAAAGAGCAAGTGATACATTGAGGGTTGCTATTGGCTCTGCACCTTCTGCATTCTGCATTCTGCATTCACGATTTGTGATGATGGCACAAAAGCATAGAAGAAAAAAAAAGAATTAATCAAAGGGAAAAAAAAAAAGAATAAAAAAAATACGGCCTTGATATCTCTGGTTGCAGAATGAAACATACATGATAATAATACTTAATATGTACTATATGTACAAAGACCCGTTGTGCTTCACTTTCCGGTGTGTTCGACCCGTCACGCAGGGTGATAATTAGTGGATTTAAATCCAAGGCAATCACAAGCCCAAGACAACCAAGCCTAGCATGAATCACGATGCTCTATGGAGTCATGGAGTCATGAAGCACATTCTCGGCAGGGGCCGGTGGTCTAGGTATGACAGTATTCACGCACGGTACAAAAGCCTAAAAAATGATTACAAATGATTACAGTACTTACAATACATCACACAGTACGGGATAATTAACCAACGCCAGGTTCCGAACCCATATGATGATATCTCACAGCTGGTCGGCCCACCGTCCCCCGGTCCATCCTCAAACAAGGCTCATGATGCTCCACATCTTCCATACTTCTTTTGCATTTGATGAGGCTCCGTTGGCCCCGCCTAACCTACCAACTTGTCGATAATCTCCCCACCGCCTTTCGGCCCAAGGAGCCCCACCCGGACCCACAGGGTGCCCGGGCGATCGATCACCGCATTAGGAGCCCAGCGCAATAGACGATCGATCGAGCTCAACGTGTCGGGCGGTGACTGGCTGGAAACCCGGGATGCGCTGGGCGCCGGGGATATGTATAAGGCCGAGAGAGTGTCTGAGAGGGCGGCGGTGAACTAATGATTGCGGGATGGTTTCTTTTTGGGCTGGGGATGCAGTGCATATTTTGAGACGTGGGCGCTGATATTTGGTGGGAGAGCTGATGGATGCTGGCCTTACCGATTAGCATGAGAAGGGAGGCAGTGATGTTGTGTGAGGCGGCGGGAGCCTGATGGGCAACAAGAGTCAGATCGGATAGGGCGGGGATTATGGGAAGGGAATCATGGAGCCTGGTTGGTGGCTAGGCTTGGAGGGTAGACTCGGCGGGTGGGCCATATAGTGGTCCGGGCTGAGCGGGCGATCATTTGGGGCCTGTAATGGATACTCTCGGTTGTGACAACAAGAGACAACAAGGACATTGGTTGGGGGCTGAAGTGAAGTGGCCGAGAGTATTTATTGAATGGATGGATCAAGTCCTAGCAAGTCAATTCGTTCGCTGACAAGGCCTGTTTGAGGGCTGTTAAAGGACCGCTCGCTCGCTGATATCCCTATGGTTGTACTATGGACATCAGGGACACAGCGTATGGGGTTTGTATACATACATAACAAGCCAATCACAAACCTCAGCCATTGACTTCTATCTGTCCAGCCAACGCACGACAACCAACGAACGGTCAGGCCTCATTCAGCTACTGCACATCGCTACCCACAACGCAATGTGCCCCGCCATTCATCAACCCGTCTGCAACACTCAATGTTGCTTCCAACCATGAAAAAGGCATAACCCAGAGCCTGCTGTTTTCGCATATTCAATAGCCGGCGATTAGTGACGACAGAAACAGATACATATCCCTTGGCCCCTCCCTCGCCTACTCCCTATGGCGCTGTCTAGCCCCTCGCGGATATGCAGAGAGATGGAGATTGTGGGTGGATGGCCGGGTGATGTGTGGTAGTAGAGGAATCGTCAAGTGATGTATCGAAGTTTGGGATGGATGGGTAAGCTTTGTATTTATAAGGAGGGCGTTGGCTTAATAAGAACGGCAAATCAGAAGAAGTAAGCTGCTGACGCCACATAAGGTGGCAGCCACACATTGTCGCCACATGGATATCCAATAAACTCGGTGATACCTGTGATACAATATGGATGCTGACTAAAAGAGAAGGGTGGAAGGGTTGGTAATTAGCCGTGAAACAGAGCACAAGTCAAACCCCACCTCGGGAGCCGGATGTGGTAAGTGGAGGAAGTTATGTGCAAAATCCGGATGCTGTGGGATCTAGCGTCGTATTCGAGAACAAAGATAACTGAATACCTGAGTAATATCTGATTAGTGTCCGACGTCATGGCACATAGAGATGGCACATTTATGAAGCAGCTGGTTGCCTTCCCACGTCAGCTCCAACAAACTCCGAGCCTTCGTCTTTGTTCAAAGGCTGCGACGAATACGAATATAAGTTTCCTTAATGTCAGCACTGGTGTTGTTTCGTGCCTACACCTTTTCCCTTGCCCGCTAACGGCTCTGTATGCGGCTCACTCAACCCAACCTCAGGCGAGATTTATACCCAAGGTTGATTCAGCTCATTGGAGAAACCAGACCCAGACAGATTTTCTAGGCCCAAGACGGTCGTAAGTGCCACATAAGACGGCCGGCTCACTGTGCCGGGGAGCGTGACTTATGGGCAGTTGGTGGGCGAGAGGCGGGGAATGAGATTTTTGAATGCAGTTTGGATGTTGGAGGGATTGGGTGGTATTTGGGTGGCATGTGATGGGAATGACGATTACATGCATGTAGGGTTTGGCGCCGGGTTGGATTGGGGGAGACAGAGAGAGAGAGAGAGAGAGACATATACAAGAGCGGAGATATGAATATTTCTGTTTTGGCGCAGTCATAATTGGAGACTTGTTATATGAGTGATTGAGTTGCTTATATGACTAGCTGTGATTTATTCCCTTCAACTGAATATGAAGATATTATGATTCCTTATTCATTTATTGAACACTTTAAGACTTAGGCCTTGCGCCAATATACCATGATGGATTTAAACAGCTTCGTTTATATAATTTAAATTTCTGAAAGTGGAAATACCGTCTAAGTCCACTTCCATATTAGACAATTCATATCGACAAGCCTTAAGTATCTGTGAGAGAATTAAGAGCAGAAGCTTATGCAGTTAAGCATCATCATCACCATCATCATCATCATCATCAAAGAACCTGTCGACGGCTAACAATATTTCAACTCTACTATATTGAGATTGTTCTATCTGTGCTATCAAGCCCACGGAACCTCCCCTCGGCCACCATATACCCACTTCCCTATCCAAACCATGACCCCCAATCTCAACTGCCGCCCTTCTTACTCACCAACACCGGTACTAATAACCTGTTGTCCCACCACCACATCCGTCTTCCGCCCACAATGCTGGATACTATCAGCGAAAAAAACCTCAACACTCTATCAACAATCGAGCGCGTCTGCTCATCCATCTCCCTGGTTGCCTCCCTGATAACCATATGCTCGTTTGCCTCCTCGCCAAAGTTCCGAAAGCCGATAAATAGACTAGTTTTCTATGCGACGTTTGGTAATATGATTTCGAATATTGCGACGTTGATGGCCCGGAGTTTCCTGGAGAATCCGAATGGTGCAGGATGTCAGGCGCAAGGGTTTATGATTCAAATGTACGTAAAGAAGAAGAGTAAGAAGAGTAAGAAGAGTAAGAAGAGTAAGAAGAGTAAGAAGAGTAAGAAGAGTAAGAAGAGTAAGAAGCAGAAGAAGCAGAAGAAGGAGAAGAAGGAGAAGAAAGTGAAGAAAGAGAACATCACAAACGTGAGGACAGTAGAAAAGCCCATAGAATGTATCGACATCAAGGTGTCACACAGGAGATTACCATTGCTAACATTTTTAGGTTTATGCCGGCCGATGCATATTGGACATTGGCAATGGCAATCAACGTCCATTTGACTTTCTATAAACATTTCGATGCGCACAAGCTCAGGGCCATTGAACTCCCATACCTGATACTATGCTATGGAATTCCGTTAATCCCCGCCATCGTTTTCCTCTGTATCCGGAATAGCTCCGGGGAACGGCCGTACGGCGACGCCGCTTTATGGTGTTGGTTAACGCCGCAATGGAAAGCCTATCGAATCGCCCTATTTTACGGTCCAGTTTGGTACGCAACACTATTCACCCTTCATGGCCGTGATCGCCATGTTGAGCCATCTTTGATTAGCTAACCAACCAACTAGGCTCACTATTATCATCACCACAACTATCTACCTCCGTGTCGGCTTCCTGATCTTTCACATCCGCTCCCAACTCCAAAACTTTCAATTCTCAACCCATGACACTGCCACTGAATCCACCCGATTTCCACCACCTGCTGTCATGATAACCTCCGTATCCGTCCGCTCCGACACCCCGCCTCCCGTTTCCCTATCCCGCCCCGTTAGTCCCACTACATCCTTCCCTGGCACCTCTCCTGACTATGCCTACACCGTCTCCATCGAAGCTGAACCGCCGGTATCCATGGCCCAACTTCTCGCTACCCTTCCGGAATCCACAGTAGACACCACGCCCATCGCCCCCCCATCGCCTCCTCATTATCCTCCCTCTCATTCCAATATACCCCATATCCACTTGCCTAATCTCCATAACCATATTAACCTCCGCCAAATCCCATCTCACCTCCGTCAAATCCCTTCCCACCTCCATCAAATCCCCTCTCACCTCCATCAAATCCCCTCTCACCTCCATCCCACCAAACATCCACATCGCGCCCTCAACAAAGCTGCTCACTCATACATAAAATGTGCCCTGCTATTCTCCACCGCCCTCCTCGTCACCTGGATCCCCTCGTCGGCAAACAGGCTGTACTCTTTTACCCATAGCAACCAAGGCAGCTATACCCTCGAAGTTATGAGCGTGGTGGTACTGCCCTTGCAAGGCTTCTGGAATTTCTTGATTTGGACGGCGTTTAGTTGGGATGCATTTAGCGATATTTGGGGGGCAGAAAAGAAGAGGAGGTTCAGCGAAGGGAGCTGGGCGGCGTTGTGGGGAAAGAGGGGTGGTGATGTTGGAAGTAGTATAAGAAGGGTTCCTGGGGTCTGAATGATAATTAGTAATGAACCTTTTTATGATGATATGAATATAGTAGATTGTTGTTTTGATACAAAAGAAATAAGCAATATAATGAACGAAGATATCGCGAGGTTAAACTCGGATGGAACTAAAAAAGGGAAATCTGGAAAATTGAAACAGGAAAAGATAATACAAGACTTGATAATGGACGTAATGAGTACTGGCTGCTTCACTATCAAAGGAAGAACAACCATATATACAACATTTACAATCATTACTAAAGATCCCCTCATCCCACACTTACACCGCAAGCCCTTACTTCTCACCCTCATCCACTGTCCCTCACTGCCTCAATCAAATTATATTGCCAAGACGTGTCATTCCGTACGCACTCCTGTACAATCTCTGGCACCTCCCACCACCACTTCGTCGCCCTTACATGCCTCCCCCAAATTTGCTTCCACAACAGCCTCCCCACCAGGACTCTCAACTCTGTCTGCACCTGTGCATCCGACAAATCCCCCGCTTCTGAACTAGCTACCGCCGCCGTCTCCAACCCATGGGCTCTCAGTGCCCCCGAAAGCTTATTTTGGTGCAACTGCTTCTGCTCTGTAGGAAAGATTGCCGGGAACTTGGCCGTTGTAATCACGCTCTTCTGGCCCCGCAGTCCCGCATCCATGAGCCATTCCCGGAACACAGCTGCTGGATCCATACATAGATTCTTCTGGTGCAACGTCGGTACAAGGGATGTGTCGAGCCATTCTTGCAATAAAGGGCCGACTTTAGATGAAGGAAGCGGCTCGACAAGGATAAGGTGGAGGATACCGCCCGGTGCAAGACAGTCGTGAATGCGGCCGAGGGCTAGGGGGATTTCGGTAGCAGGGAGGATAGACGGGAGGGTGTAGGCATACACGGCGCCAAAACCCTGCTCAATAACGGGTATGTGAACGGGAGAGATGGCGGGGGTTTTGACCGAAATGATGTTCTGGTAAACTTCGTCAAGCTCGCAGCCCGGAGGGGCAACATGATAGATGTGCTTGCTCGGGCAGGTAGCTGAGATATATGACGTCATACCTAGAGGTATCGCTGTTAGTTTTGTTCTGCAGTGCTTTGGGTTGTCATTAATATCACTCTGCACTTACTTGGTGATTCAAATAAGCACATAACTCTCGCCGCACGTGATTTGCTCATCGTGATTCCCGTCGCCGCATGCTTTTCTACTTGCTCTTCGTTGATAGCATAGAGAGCAGTGAGCATCCAGCGTACTTTCTCCATCTCCATCTCTTTGTACAATGCTGGAGCTGTCTCCGTTCCCCAATCCCGATTTAGCGCCACAATAGTTGCTCGTGGACTCACTGTCTTCATCGACCGTGCTAAAGATTGGATCCCCTCGAAACGCTGTATGGCCGTGGGTTGGGGTGGTGGGGGTAAAGGAGGTAGGGTATCCTCGTCGGCAAGCAGGTCGGAAACGCTGACTTTGGTATCTATCATGGAAGAATATCCAGGGCTATCTTGCCAATCACGAGATGGTTTCCACTGACTGGCCTCATTGGGACCAAAGGGTTGGGCCTGGCCTGTTGGCGTCATCGAAGCTCCAGTTCTCGAGTAACCATAGAGGTCTACGGGGTAATCTTTGAACACCGGCATAGAGAATGGCATTGTAGGTAGTACAGGCAATGTCGGCTCGTCATCATTGTACTGAGAACTAGCCAGCTCGTGAAAGTCGCCTATAGCTGATGTTTTCTGTTTGACTATATGGGCTCGCTCATTTTGGGGGGTCTCTGGCGGAGTAGGTGGTGCCTTGGCCTTACCAGATGACCGCGGCTCTGCCGGCATTGTGGATATAGTCGTTGTTGAAGCCATGGCCCTATTATCATTTGAATGTCTTGCCGCCACACTAACCTGAGTGCTCATAGTGATAAACGACCCCGGGCCTAGTTGTTGCACATATGACAAGTGCTTGCTGTTGGAAGCACAAGAGATAGGAACTGTACTCTCCGGACTATGGTCGCAAACTGCCGATTGAGAAAACACCGATGATGGTGCGGTCCATTTGGAGAACACTGAATCTGCCGTGTCTCGCGTATCTCTGTTTGTAAACTGCTGTGACGAATGCAGGCTGTTGGAAAACTGCGACCCTCGGGACGCAGGGCTTGTCGGATCCTCCATGTCGAGGAACTGGCGGAGGTTGTTATCCGTCAATGTGGGTTCTGCAAGAGGGACTTGGGTGGGCCGTTGCGGCTTTGGCCTCATGCGCGAAATCTGCAGAGTTGAAGGACCGGGACCGCCGCTGTCGCTAATGGTTGAAATAGAATCACGGCCAATACTAGGGCGCGATTGTGTGCGTGATTCTAGTCTAATTGTCCTAAAATCGCTATCTGAGTTGCGCCCTGGGTTTTGGGATGAGCCTCGAGATGATGCTGTGGAGCCATGTTTTGAGGAAGGACGTCTCTGAGCGCCAGAAGAAGATGATAAAGAATCGATGCCAAATAAAGAAGAGCGTCTGCGAAGTCCTTCACTCGATCCCGGTGGCTGTAAGCCAGGAGATGAAGGTCGATTTCTGGCTGTCGTTGATGTTACCCGTCTTAGTGTACGAGAGCTGAAAAAGCCGCCAAAAGTACGCTCACTTTTTCCGCTTTTCTCTTTCTCTACTAGCACCGGAGAGGGTGCTGGTCGATAGTGCTCGCTAGATGAGTTTGTAGTTCCGGTGCTTCGGGTGCAGACTGATGATCGCAATTCTAAGTCGCCAGGCACAGGCGTAGTTGATTTTCCCTTACTCTTTTCTTGTTGTTTCCGAGCGCGGCGTTGGCCCACGGACTCTCTAGTCGGGTCCGTCCACACGACGTCGAACATTGTGGTAGGTAGAAGGATTGATGCTTGGGCAGTGGCGGTGATGCGGGGCGTCGTTTTGGGAGAGATATCGTAAATATTCAGTGTATCAAACTTGAGAGGGGTCTGGTGGCTGTGGATTAGCTATAGGGAAAAAGGACCGAGCATAAGAACGAGATTAAGGCCAATGATGAAACCTGATTGTAATGCGGAGAAGATTATAGCCATTAAAGCGCATATTCACAGAAAGATAATGATATGGCATTAGGGAACACTTCCGGGCAAGACATGGTTGCTGTCCAAAGGATGCTCTGCTAGGCGAAGTTTGCGGGTTCGAGCATAAACAGAAACCGCTTGATCGCCCGAGAGACCCTTTAAACACGATTAAAACAGTCGCTTGATCATGACTATCGGGAAGACGGCCGCATCTCGAGACGGTGAGAAGACGGGTAACTGCTTACCGGTTTAGGCTAAGTTATTAGAATGATGGAGTGGTGAAATCGGTGTGAACTTGGCGACAATATGAAGCAACAAGCTTTGGAGTTGGAACTCTTTGGTTCTTGGAATGCAGTGTTCGAGTTGGTGATGATGTCGGTTTGATGTCAGTTTGATGTCGGTTCGATGTCGTAAGAGTCAGGATAGCTCTTGCGGTTTTGCAAGCAGTTGGAAAGGGTTTGGACGGTCTTTTTCTTCTTGAAAAACGAAAAAGGTAGGAACAGGATTGTGGCATAGATTCAACAAAGCGGGCAGTTGCTCTTTTGTTTACGCAACTTCTTGGAGAAAGGGCGCAACTTCCAAACCAAGCAATTAAATTCTTGAACGTAAAACTGCTGCAGCTATAACGACTAAGCACTTAGTACTCGCAATCAGTGAATGAGGAAGGAAGCATGTAAACAAGGGATATCGGATTGAGGTCGGCTCACATGTACCTGGTGGACTGCAGGGAGAACTGAATTTGGAAGGTATGTGTCTGACAGTAATGAAAGTCAAAAGAAGAAACGCTTAAAAGAGTTAACGCAAGGTGAAGGTACAGCTGAGATAACAAGACGAGAGAAATCAGAGAGACGTCATGGAGAATAACCAAAACAATGGGGCTGATGGAGAATTACAAGCTGTTGTTTTGTGCGCAACTTCAGGTCTCAGTACCGAAGACAATCAAAAATAAGCACAGGTGCTGTGAACTTACTGTGAACTTACACTGGGGAAGGAACGATTCCCAAAAGAGAAATTTCTACGTTCTGCAAGCAAAGTGGGGACGGTTGTAGCGATCAAGGCAGGAGCGAAAATAAAGCAAAAATAAAGCAAAAAATAAACGAGGGATAGGATGAAATGTAAGAACTATCGCCACAGTTGGCTGCAAAACCATTGTCAGACCACAGAAAAGAGGTACACAAATACTAATGTATCATTTTCCAAGCAATCTATGGCGCATTTTGTGGGTTTCACTCCTCCGTGGCCATGTGCTTTGCCATCAGTTACTTGTTTCCATTTTACTAATGCCCGCAATCCCGAAGGCATCAATACCAAAGAAGCTCTGTTCTTCAGGATAACACAAAGGGTCATTTTCGTTGAAGCCATCTTGGCGCCCTCTGGCTGCATACACGCACCAATAAACAATGTGAGTCGATGGCTAACATGAAACCTTGATTATATCCCAGCTCAGTTGGTCTGATTCCAAAGTCCAACAAGATAAACGCCAGTTCTTGTGCTCGTACGTCTACAATACTATAATATTACATCCTCCCGACAAAACCGCTTCCAGATTCTGAATGGCTCCTCTTCTGATACACACAAAGAGCTTGCCTTACCCTCCATTACGGAATATGGTGGGTCGGTATCCATCAATGTACCTCTTTCTGTGGATATATCCTCATGTGTCTGTGTCTCTGCACGCCCACACGCAATGGATCATATCCGGTTCGATATCTCCCAGCAATCCCCCCCGGGTTGTGATGGAGGTGCGGGGAGAATTCCTTCCGTCAGATATACGCAGAATTATGCCAGGTACATTGGAGCAACCAGAGACCCTACCAATTGGCGGTTGTCATTCAGGGTGCTGAGTCAATCTGAGCTTGAGACGCGCATCGATAGTAGAACAGTGAGTGATCAATGATAAAAGCTGCGACGTAGTCTTGGCCATGGATGAACTGGTAGTATCGATAGCAAGGGGTATTGGGGGCCAGATACATAGTCGGGGCTAGGCCTAAATTCAAACAAGATAGGTAGATAACCATACCTCTAGATATTTTTACGGGTTTTTCAGATGTTCTCTTGTAATACTTTTTAGAGCCTTCAACCTACATTCTACTGCCTTTTTCCATTCACCTCACACCAGCAACGCAGATCATGACTACCAAAATGTACTAGCAGTAATTTCGAGCATCCTGGTGCTATGATAATCCGGAATCCCAAAAGTTACATTAAATCACCGCTCTTACTGTTTTTTTTACAATATACCGATACTGACAATCACTGCAAGTAATCTAAGCACAGTCATCCCTTCCGCACAATCGTCATAGCCGGACCCAAGGGCTCACCGCGGTGGCCAGGATCAAGCCACGGTCAATCCTTATTACTTTCTGCGGGCGAATCAATGCTATATTTCAGCACGTACCCGTGTATTTCTTGAATCTCCCTAATTACAGAAAAGCCATTTGGCTTTTGTAACGGAGCCGGGTAGGCCAGGGGTCGAGGTATGGGCCTATTTCTACACATACGGGGACGCGGCAATGGACCTGGCAAATTTTTGGGTGGGTGTAACCGTATTGTGTTACCATGGCCCTGCCTCTAGAGACCTGATAATCGCTAATGTTTCTCATGTGTTGGTTGGGGATACGTTTATAGTGTGCATAAGGTTGGCTGTGTTTTGTGTACATATGTACGAATTTGCATAGAGATCGCGGTGTTGCATATATGTGATTGTGATTAAGGTTGATGTAATTTGTCACAAAGTGTGACTTAGGATTGGACAGATGAATCAATTGCTGTAGATAAGTACAAAATAAGCATTTCCGGGACCAAAGGGTAATCCAATCAACTTCATGAGACCAGACCCATATTCGACTCAAGATATCTCTGAATCACTTTATCCCTTGACGACTGATCTTCTCCAGTTCATAGGTTCTTAATCTAGTAGACTCTGCAAGGGACTTGAGGGATGACCCTCTTCAGGATACAGTCTTCCCAGTTAGACCAATCCCCATCAAAAAACCAATCTCAATCGACACATAATTATCATCCATGACCTCCTATCTTCATAGCGTCATGACATCCTCGCCACAGACCCATTTTACAATCTCGTTCGCTTGTCAAGGGCATATCAATATCTTTAGTTATTGAGCCGCCGGTCTAGGGAGGAGTAAACCCATGCTTTAACGAGCAAAAGGCCGCCTTGATGTTCATAGCTAGGGGTTCTGTCAGATATGTTAGGGTGTTTAAGCGCGGAGGTTTTCAGACGGATACGAAGAGGCGGTAGTTTGACTTTAATTGTGACGTCGAAGATATTAACTGTAGTAATGCTAGGTACTGCTGACCCTATAGAATAACAACCCTATTGTTGACCAGTTTATCTTTGAAGAATAATGGAGACAATAAGACAGTCAGCATATTTTCAACATCAATAATCAAAATAAATAGAGAGAGCCTATTTGTTTTTGATGCCATATATGAAATATTACACCTAGCCATCCATAATCTAAACCTTCTTCTAGGCTGAAGTGGCGCCAGCCAAATTCGGTTGGCTCACTGACTTGTCAAATTCCAACATGATGAACGTTCCCTGCCTCCAAGAACACCAAAGCTATATAAAAAAAGAACTTTTAAAAATAAGAAAGCGAATAGGAACACCGAGAGACATTCGAGAGGACATCACAGTATGTTACAAGAAACAAAAAGGAAAAAAGAAGACCAACTTGAGGTTCGAATTACCAGTTGAGCTGGAGCATCGGGAATTGAGCCCAATGCGGGGGTCGAACCCGCAACCTTGAGATTAAGAGTCTCACGCTCTACCGATTGAGCTAACCGGGCGAGTAGTTGGGGTTATTGATATATGATGATGAGTTAACAACATTTAAGACTTGTTGTAAAATCGGGCCGGGCCGGCGATCGGCCGTGGGAAGCACGGTCCCCGGTGAGAATCCCTGCATGCCGATGCGCCACATTATGTGGCGCAAACCCTGTCGTATTGTGGCTAAATTAGACAATGGGTAGATATAAACCAATACATACATACATATATATATGCTGTAATATCGGCCAGTGTTAGGAAAGCATCAATCGTGAGTTCGGGACATTTGACCAATTTGAAACGATATAGGGAAGATTATTATGGCTCCAAATCCATAAAGCACCACAACCTTTCACATTAACTTTATGGTTTGGGCCCTTTCAAAGCTTGGACCATCTACTTGTACTACAATGCGTCTTGCCCTTAGTATAGTCTCTCCTCTGTACGACCAAATCTCGCCTATGGCAGTAATGGCTGATGACGATGACCAATTCTCTACCCACCTGTCTTTTAATCCAAGACATCATGATGAGCACTGCCTTGTGTTCTCTAGAGTATGATCGGTGAAAGATGTAAATAATAAGAAAGTCGATGGCTTTTGTGGATAAGCTGGTAATACTTTTTTTTTAAAAAAAAAGAAATGGTATTTAGCTGCGTGGCAGTCACCACGGACTACCAATAATCACAGTTGGGGTTTGAAGGACTAGTATTAATCGGCATATACCAGATTATGATGAGCTATGAAGGATCAATGAGCGCAGAACCTTAAGCATCCCGTTCGGCAATGGAAAGCCTGGCCGCGTTGTTCGGGTCACAAAAGACAAGTTGTCGTTCAGGAAGCTAGTTAACTAGAGAGGCAGACGTCCTTAAATTAGTGGCTGATGCAAGATTGGGAGACTTTGTACATTAGAGGGGAAAACACAAAAGGCGGGAGGTGTGGTACTGAGTTGGGTGACTAATGAGTTAGTTGGTGAGGGGAGAAGAGAAGAAATATCTGAATTTATATAGAAATGTGGATTCTGCATAGAACATGGAAGGTCTAATGGCTCATAACCTCTAGTTTATATAATGATTATATCAGTAATTATGTACCCAAATGCTGTGACATTTACCCAACCAAATAATGGTGTCGGGGGGTTGGTGAGTACGGAATATTGTTTGAATATCCGAACATTTCTATGGCTATGCTATGGAAGAATCAGTGGCTGGCCATTTCTAATATCTCTTTACGTTCTATATATATTGTGATGGCTGGTTTTGGTTCATCTCTGCCTTCAACTGCTGTCATCCGCAGGAATATGGAGGACATTGGTTACACACAGCAGCCAGCTCCTTGGGAGCCGAGATCGCTACCCTTAAATTATTTAATGGTCGATGTCATTTAAGGAGACTCCAAGATATCTAAACATAGCCAAAATATAACTCTAGTTAGAATGACATCTTGCTCGCGCAATATGCCATTCTAACCCCCTATTCTATCATCATCACCATCCGCCATAATCGCTTAACCTCCCACCAACCCGCATATCTCAGGCTTCCTGCATACCACCCACCCCCATCTGCCAAAGCCACCCAAATACCATTCATCTTGGTAGAGGCTGAAAGCAGAGTCAAAGGCTCCCCCACTTCCACTAATCACCATGCACGTCCTCAAGCCTCATGTCTCCACCTCCTGCATCAGCCCATCTGCTACCGAACTCTCTGTAGGCTTCATAATAATATGGAAGTACTAAGGGGTGAAAACGAGCGTGCTGTTGTGTATAGGGACCAAACATAGATACCGCTGAGAGCATCCGAGCGTAATGGGGGATAATGCGTCCCGGTGATGCGGCCGGCCGGGCTTGCTGGTCCAACTACCATGTCCAATTCCACATAATAGAGTCGGCGAATCTAGAAGGACCCCAGCTCGTGTAGATCAAGTTGACGCGAGGAAGGCGTAGTTCCGGAAGGTGTGAGGCTTTTTTTTTTTTTTATATCAATGAATACTATGTTGTCTGGGGAAGGTACCGCCCATTTTCTATGTATAATAATCTCGTAAACTCCCTGTTATTCAGATCCATTTTTTGATAGAAAATAGAAGGCACATATCCTATCCTCATCGTATTTTGGCCCCTGTGCATTTTCTGGTCTTGCTTTTCTTGCATCACAAATTTCCTATTTGGGACTGTCACCTCTGAAAAATCAACAAAGCAAGAAGCACCAGCACAACTCTTAAAAGCACGGAAAGAGCTTTCATTGGATTTGTGGAGTAACCACAAAAAAATTGATATTCACAAAAGGTTTGTTTTCTATTGATTTTCTTCATTCCCATTACTTGGAGCGTGATCAGCCTACTACTACATTTCTGCATATTCTTTCTACACTCCCATCATCCTGTCTCGATCTCCCATCGCCGCCCTTCACCTGCAAAGCTTATTCCTCACCATTTGAGTTATTGGCTCGTTATCAAAATTAGGCGCAACCTATACAGTAACGCCAATTGAAGCACTGCATTTCATTCTTCAAGCCCCGAGTGGCCACTCTTGATTAGGTCTGAAACCAGGGTACGAGAGACAGCAGAGATATCCTCAATCTGATGCAGTAATATCCTAGAAGATTAACAGAAATTAATGTCACTGCACTCGACACTTCTTCCTTTTATTCTTCCAAGGATACCCTTTCTTTTCAAGGCCTAGTTTGTGTAAGAAACAACAATTCGAAAGTCAACCTGAATAGGTTGATTCATACTAGTAGGTTGATGGTAGTCTCTCAGATGCAAGCCCCACAGCTATTGCGTTGCGCCAATCACTCTCCTGATTCACTCCTTGGTCTACTCTGACATACTGGCAGACTGTATTTACAGACCAACATTCTGATCATCGAATTACTCTTCTAGAAAAGGACCACAACCCGCACATCTCCAGACGAAGCCCCCACATCAAATCACGATAACCACAAGCTACAAGATGCATCAAATGCATCATATCGACGTCCCAATGGGTATTCATACTACTGGTCCTAGCCACCACCAACAACCCACCTTTTCTAGCTGGTTTAATGAAAAGACTGCCTGGTTCCGCCGCGGAGTCATGCATCTTGACCGGACGATATCATCCTCTACCTTCGGAAGGATTTTTCGGTTACAAGGCTCTGGACATGTCAGTATAACGGCGATGCCATGATCAAAAGGATTATAAGAGGGGCCAGGGACTAACAGTTAGCAGCCGGAGGAAGTTCCCACTGCCACATTTTTTACAGAAGTTCGCGCGGGCGTCACGACTTTCGCTACTATGGCATACATTATCGCTGTCAACGTAAGAACAAACTACCCAGTCAAATCGGTGCCCAGGCTAACATGATCTAGGCGACCGTCCTATCCCAAACGGGGGGAGATTGTTATTGCAGCGAAACTAACAGACAGAACTGCGACCTCAATATGGATTACCTGGCTTGCAAAGAAGGTATGTCGCTGGTATCAGAGCAGCTTTACAATTCACCTCAGAGTCGTTACTAACTACTCTATCCAACAGAGGTCCGCCGGGATCTCATCACGGCAACTGCTGCCATTGCTGGCTTCTCTAGCTTCCTCTTTGGCTTCCTCACCAACCTGCCTGTGGCACTCGGGTATGTACTCTCTGTACCCCAACAAACATGTGCTCGTGTTAACCAAATCCCTTTTCTATCGCATAGTCCTGGGATGGGTCTCAATGCCTATTTTGCCTTTCAAGTCGTTGGGCCCAACGGTAGCGGCTCAATCCCGTACCGCCTCGCGCTCACTGCCGTTTTTGTGGAAGGGCTAATCTTTGTATTTCTCGCGCTTACGGGTATGCGCCAGTGGTTGGTCCGTTTGATTCCGGCAACTATTAAAACCGCTACTGGTGTTGGCATTGGATTGTTCTTGACGGAGATTGGTCTCTCATATGCGGCAGGTATCGGGGCCATCACCGGAGGCTGGAAGTCCACACCATTGGCACTGGGTGGCTGCCCTCCAGAACTGATCGACTCTCAGACACAGATGTGCAGTAGCGGTCTCATGTCTAACCCCAAGGTTAGTGCACTGTTGCTCAAGATATTAGTCGTGACGCGAAGTAATGTTAACAATGCAATGGTATAGATGTGGGTCGGGATTGTTTGTGGTGGTGTCTTGACTGCTTTCTTGATGTCGTTTAGAGTCAAGTACGCCCTTATCATTGGCATCGCGTTTGTATCCATTTTGTCCTGGCCGTAAGTCTTGACTACCCTATCTCTAATGCAGCAATATCTGGTGCCAATTACACGGCAGCTACTAGACTAAAGTACTAACAATGTGGATAACAGGAGAAACACTGCGATTACATATTTTCCGTACACAGACGAAGGTGATTCCCGGTACAACTTCTTCTCTGAGGTGGTATCATTCCGCCCAATCAAGCACACACTTGCCCGCCTAGAATGGGACCTGGCCGATAACGGATCCCAGTTTGCCCTCGCGCTCTTCACATTCTTGTATGTTGATATCATTGATGCCACAGCCACTCTGTACTCGATGGTTCGCTTTTGTGGAGTTGTCGACCCTAAGAGTGGTGACTTCAAGAGATCAACGCTGGCGTACTGCACGGATGCTATCTGCATCTCAGCAGGTTCACTATTGGGGTGTTCTCCGGTTACTGCGTTTATTGAGAGTGGCGCGGGTATTGCAGAGGGTGGGAGGACGGGCTTGACAGCGATGGCAGCAGGTGTATGCTTTTTGTTGTCTATTTTCTTTGCGCCCATCTTTGCATCGATTCCGCCATGGGCGACGGGGTGTACACTAATCTTGGTATGTTTGATAAGAAAGACACTGGGTTTTCCGGGTATTAGTCAAATTAACAAGTTGATAGGTTGGCTGTATGATGATTCGTCAGATCACACAAATTAACTGGAACTATATTGGTGATATTCTTCCGTCGTTTGTCGTCATGACATTTATCCCGTTCAGTTACAGCGTAGCCTACGGGCTTATTGCGTAAGTTATACCCCATCTAACCGTGCTGGAAGCCTAGGATACTAACAAAAGCTATAGAGGTATCTTTGTCTATACAGTCCTCAACTCCATGATAGCTGTTGCGGTCTGGGTCTCCGGAGGTCGTCTTGAGCCTCGCGAGTATGACATGAAGGAATACTGGACGTGGAAAAGCATGGGCCGTCAGCCGTGGTTCATTCGTGCTGTCCGCAACCGGGGGCGGTTTTGGTATGATCGGGATGATCCGGCAAAACATGAGGGGTACAATTTGGGGGAAGATATGGATCATCATCATCACCACCATCATCATGCCCATCACCATGATGTGCATACTGATGGGAGGAGCTCATTTGAGCATGAGAATTTAAGACAAGAATCATCAGATTCGGGAGACAAGGATAGTTTGCAAGCACCACAGAAGGCTTTTACGGCAAGAAGATAGGAGAAGTGATGAGCGAGGAGCGAAATAAGATTGCCTGTTGGATAGAAGAATAGTAGTGATGGGAACATGGTAGTACAGGATGCTGAAATGGGTTAATAAGATTCAAAGGTTGAGACCGGTATAAATAGGGTTTCTGTGCATGATAAGTATTCAAGATATGTTCGATCAATAGACTACATGGAAAATATATACGGATAATCAGTCATAAAAGCCTTACGATAGGATACACGCTGGTTGACCTATAGCATCTCAATTCTTTATCTCTATATCAATTCTAGGTTCAACTAACAAATTCAATTACACGGCCCTTGGAGCCTATGTTGCAGCATTGCATAAAAGTGGGTCCTGCGTAATGGAGAGCAACCTAGGGTGGATTCTGACATAAGACAAGCTTCAAGCTCAAGCTTAAGCTACATGTGACGTCAAATCACCACATCAAATCCAACAGATCGCCCACTAATTAAATTAGTTTTTCATCAAACAAACAATTCGGTAATTCAAGAAACATCTCTGTATATCTGCTGCTTAATATCTACCGCCACCATGTCCGCCGGTTGGAACACCAGTAGGTCGTCCCGACTCAACCCTCATCATTAATTATATACTAACTACATTCACAGTCGAATCCGACGCCGTAAGTCCCGTTGACTAACATATATCTTCCGTTATCTCCTTACTAACATCATCTTAGGGCGTCTTCACCTACCTACTGGAGAACCTCGGCGCCACCAACATCCAATTCGAAGAACTCCTAACCCTCTCCCCCGAATCCCTTGCCACTCTTAACCCTCTCTACGGCCTCATCTTCCTCTTCAAATATCCCACGGACACCCCTTATACCTCGCCCAACGGCCCTCAAGACGGCCAATTCGCCCATGATGTCCCAAACCTCTTCTTTGCCCAACAGACCATCCAGAACGCCTGCGGGACCCAAGCCCTCCTCAGCGTCATCCTTAACAAAAGCACCGAACTGGACATTGGCACCGAATTGAGAAACTTTAGAGAATTTGCCATGGAATTGCCGGCCGATTATCGGGGCGAGGCTTTGAGTAATTCAGAGGTCATCAGGGAAGTCCACAATTCGTTCGCAAGGGCTTCGCCGTTTGCCGACGAGGTTGTCAGGGAAGGCGAGCCCGAAGACGCCTTCCATTTCATCGCATATACTGTAGTTGACAACGTCCTCTACGAACTTGACGGTCTCCAGCCCGCGGCGATTTCCCACGGAGCCTGCGATCAGTCGGCGTTCCCGGAAAAGGTCACCGAGGTCCTGCAAAGGCGGATTGCCCGGTATTCGGATGGGGAAATCCGCTTTAATTTGATGGCGATGGTCGGGGATCAACGGGTTGTTGCGAGGGAATTTGGCGATGCCGAGATGCTGGAGGCAGAAGAGAGAAAGAGGAGGGAATGGATGTTTGAGAATGCGTTGAGACGGCATAATTTTGTGGGGTTTGCGGGAGAGGTGGTTAAAAGTGTGGTGAAGACGAAGGAGGTTACAGGAGAGTATGATGGGTGGGTGGCGGCGGGGTTGAGGGAGGAGGAGAGGCAAAGAGGTTTATATAGGAAGATGAAGGCGGCGAGAGAATAAGAGAGGTGGGACAAGTCTCTGTGTGGATAAGAATGGTATATATTATCGAGGTTCTATGTACAGTGTCTAATCAAACATGAATTCCAAATTTCAGTTCACCGTGTTCTTCTCTGGCCGTCGTCTCTTCCTTGATATCCTCCCAATCCCCATCTTCCTCCTCAACTCCATCGGTCTTTCCCTCTACTTGTTCCTCTTTCTCCTTCTCCTGCTCCTTCTCTTCCTCTTCCTCCTCTTTCTTCTTCCTCTGCTCCTCTTCCTCCTCCTTCCGTTTCCTTTCCTCCTCCAACCTCATCCTAATCACTTCCTCTCTCCTCGCCCTCTCAGCCTCTACATTCGCAATATGTCCCTCCGTCAACCCCGGTACCAAACTCGCTACAAAGATCATAAAGCCTCTCTCAATTCCTCTCAACAAGTTCTGCACCCCATTCATCTGCGCAACATGTGCATCTCTTCTCAATCTCCTAGCCAACACCGCCGGATCCCTTGGTGGCTCGCCACCCGCACCCACAATCCCATTCCCCTGCACCCCGCCTTCACCCTCTGCATTCCGTTGGCCAACAGGCCGCCCATGAGCATCAATCCTCGGCATAACCGACGCGATCAATCTCGCCCATCTATCCCGTCCCCATCCTCCCAAAAACCCAAACCTCCTCGCAACAATCATCCCCAACGCCACACATAAAACCGAAAGCCTCCACATGTCCCTCGTCCCACTAAGCAGCCAATATCCAATAATTGAAAACTGCAACGCCCACCAAAAATGTTCACCGACCACCCGGACAACCGGGATCCCACCAGGCGCCACCACGGCAGCGGCATCCCCTGGAGGGGCGGGACCTCCTCTGATTGCATGGTGATGGGCAATGTCGGCCATCTGGACAGCATTTCCAAGATAGTGGTCAGGGATTGGCTGCGGAGGGTCTGCGGGGTTCTGGACGCGAAGAGGATATGGCGGGGGTGGAGGCATGGGGAGCATGTCGGAGTCGACGTGTGGGACATACGGGTGCCATTGGGGCGGCAAGGGGCGATGGATGTGTGGCATGTGGACTGGGAAGTTTGCAAAAAGGCTGGCGGTACTAGGAGGGGAGAAGGGCGACATTATGGGAGGTGGCTGTATAGGGTCGCGGGTGACAAAGCCAAGAAGTTGGCCGTCGGGGCCATGGACGGCGAAGGCTTGGGGGGCCATTTGAGGGGCATTGAGGCCAAGCTGGGGTGTATGGATTCGTGGTGGGAGGTGTGGGGTGATGGGGCGGCCTAGGAATTGGATATTACCGCTTGGGTAATCGCCCCCGGGATGCTGAAAACCCGAAGAGACACCCTGGGATTGCGCATGCGCAGCAATTGATCTTTGCATGGCGGCGGCAATGATGTTAACGGAGTCGGTTGTTCGGGGATCAGATATGGGGGTTCTGGAGGCTGGAGCAGGCGATGGGTGGCGGGATGAGGCTTGGGAGCGTTGGTTGAGATGGGCTTGGATGCGGAGTTGCATTTCGGCTTCGGTGAGCATAGGGGACGAGCGAATTGGCGGAGTGGGACGGGGTTTCGGAAGGGATTCGAAGGTGGGTGTATCATCGATGGAGGTCATGGTGAGGTGGAGGTTGAGAGTTGGTGACGTGCGGATCTAGCGTATGATACTTGTTAGTAGGCAGTTTAGTGAATTTAAAAGGTATTATACTTACAGTGTGTTCACCAAAGACTTTTTCCATTGTCGCATTGTCGTCTTCGAGGATGCGGCCCCAGTGGATAAAGCGGAGTTTAAGTTTCTCGGGAGAATTCGCTCGGAGACCGATACCATTGAGCAGCGTCGGAACCCGCTTGCGCAATTCGCCAACGGTAGCGGTCGGTGTAATGTTCCGGATTGTCAGTGGCTCGGGGAAGGCAGAGCAAAGGAGCTTAAGTTCAAAGTGGAGTTTGTCGAGAGGGACCGGAACCCCGAATTCGTCGGTCTTTCCGACAAATTGTGGGTCGCCTGTCATCGTGGGTGGTGGGTTTGTGGTGATGATGGAGGAATTGGTGATGGACAGGCTTGCGACAGGTAAGATGAGGTCATGCAACGTGGCGCAAGACGGACTTGAAGATGCAGAGTTTGATCAAATGATAGAAAACAAGCAGAAAACAGTTTGCGATGAGAGTTTTTTTTTAGGCGCGACAGGATATAAACAAATACAAAGACTAAAGCATCAAGCTCGATAATATTGTTTCTAGTAAATCACAAATCTCAGCGCATCACATCATTCGCATTGTTAGACATACAAACTCCAGGATCTCAAACAATTAAGCCGTCGCCAAACCCCAGATCCTTCAGATTATTCTTAGTCAGCAATCTTACGTCATTAAACCCTAATTAACCCTTTGTATAATTATGTCATCCATGGCTGGAATAACAGACAATACGAGAGTTACCATTCTTTGTTCTTTGGAAGGTGCAAAGAAAGGACAGGGCCATCGGTTACCGGAAGGCGGAAGGATACCTTCTTTTTTGGGCTTAGCGTCTGGTCCCTTCCGCCCCTGTGAAGTTATCTAGATTGGCAGCCGACGTACGGAATTGATAGGAAGACTATATTTGTTGACGATAGTTTGAGGATATACAAAACCTGAAGTTGAGGACCCCCAGCTAAACGGGTGGAGACCAAATAAAACCAGGCCTAAAAACAACCATGGGGGTAAATAAAATCCAGAAAAAAAAGGGCGTAATCTGCCGCTAAACTATTACGAGTTGCCAACCCGGTATGCATGCATGCTTGCATTTTCACAAGCCAAATCGGAGCCTCCTCTGGCATATCCTGTCTTGATCAACCTTGTTGGGGAGATGCAATTGCTCCTTTCTCTTCTTGGCCACTCTCTGTTCATTTAATCATTGGGCTTTCCGGGGGGATGTTCTGTTGGAAGGCCAGCCCATTTGGCTATATTGACACTTCATCTCCGTGCTTTTGCCGCTTGTGGTTTGACTTGTGATTGCCGCTATTTTATATAATTGATGGCAGCTTCCGTCTATGATTGAACAGGGAGTTACTTCTTTCTCTATTCTCTCCTTGAGATTCCTTGTTATTCGTGGCCAATATATTTTGTATATTTGGACCTTGGTGTTCCTGGAGCCCGCTACTTGTGTTCTCTTTTTGTGTCAATAATTTTTTTTTTCTCTGGTGACTTTAGTATTCATACAATTTCTCCTTAATTCCGTCTCCTGACCATCATTTTCCAGCATTAATGCTTTATTTTTCATCTTGTTCCTGACGCGAACTTACACGGCATATATACATCGTCTTTACATTCTTAATCCTCGCCATATCCTTCTCGAAGCTTTGTTATTTCCATCATCCGTACCTTCTCGTAAAAGAGAAACACCCTTTTTGGCACCTCCCTTGGACCTGCAATCCCTTCAATCACACAACCCTTTGTTTGCTCCTTCTATTTTCTGCTCATTCTCCAGCCGATGGATAGCGCCTGAGGCTCCGCCATGGTCCTCACAACTTCCCCTTCTAGCCACCAAAACGGCACTAACCCCAACTCCCAATTCTGGCCCACAAACCCTGAAAATTCAAACAATCAGCGACCAGCCTCGTCCACAACCAATTCCGCCGCTTACGCAAATTCTGAATCCCGTCCGTCGTCTTCTTCCTCTTTCTCTTCATTCCCCGAGCTACCCAACACCACACCGTCATTCGCTGCCGTCAACGCTGCACAGACGGCCGACTCTTCTGCCTTCGAAATTGACGACAACGACAATACCATGCGAGCTCGCGTCTCGCTTCCGAACGCGGGCCCCGTCCCTATGCTAAAACCGCACCCTTTGGGCCCTCCGTCGGGTGGCTTTGCTGCGTCGATGAGACGGCAGATGCCACTGAATGGACAGGCTGGCGCTGCCAGAAAGGTTTCTGGCGCGGGGTTCCGGGGGAGATTTTTCTCAGGTTATGCGCCGAGGCGGCAGAGATTTACAACCAAGTTGAAGGGGGCGATTAGGTATTCTAGGCACAACTGGTATCGCATTCCGGTGGGCTTGGGTATTGGAGTTTTGGGTATGCTGCAGCTGTACAAGGTTTCGAAGAGACAAGAACAGGAGAGAGAAGAGTTGTTGGGCGAGGAGCAACCGAAGCCGAAGAGACGGCCCCGGATTCGCCCCGATGGGCCTTGGTAAGTTGACAATATCAGATATCTGCCAGTCTACCAACATGGGCGGCTAATTACAAGATAATTCCCAACAAATATCAGTTGAGACTATCTTGTTGGCGCCATCACATGTCACTTGACTTGCTTCTGCCAATATATGCCGCTGTCCTGCATATCACGAAATCCCAGGGACGCTTTTGCTGACATGTGACAACTGCAGGCAAATTCAGGTCATGTCCACTCTGCCCTTGAAGGCTATCTCACGTATCTGGGGCCAATTCAACGAATTGACTGTCCCTTACTATCTTCGTGTCCCTGGATTCAAGCTCTATTCTTGGGTTTTTGGTGTCAAGTAAGTGTTTCCTCTCCCTGTCTTGCCCCGTCATCTACCCGTGGCCACGGACCCCTCTTTCACATGTCAAAATCCTCCATGTCGCAAATCTTATTTTCTTTTCTTTTTTTTTTTTGTTGAGGAACTTCTTCCGCTGACCACCCGCCCTTTTTTTTTTCCCCCACCGATAGCCTTAGCGAAGTGGCCGAAGACGACCTTCATGTCTACCCCAACCTTGCTTCCTTCTTCTACCGCACTCTCAAACCCGGCTCCCGTCCCCTCGATCCCCGCCATGAAGCCCTGCTGTCCCCGTCCGACGGCCGCATCCTTCAATATGGCCAAATTGACGGTAATGACATCGAACAAGTCAAGGGTATGACGTACACTATCGACGCCCTCCTTGGCAAGAACACTCCGTCGCCCAGCATTTCTTCCGGTCGCACCTCTGCTCGCCCCACTGCCTCATCCGATTCGACTCCTGGTGAACTCGACGAAGAATTCGTCAAGCGTGACGAGGAATTCGCCCGCCTCAACGGCATCTCGTACACACTCCCGTCGCTCATGTCTGGTGGATCCCGCGGTCGCGCCGCCTCGACTACCGTTGATCTCTCCACACCCGCCTCTGCTGCCACCGAAAAAACTGTTGCTGACGACCTCGCACTTGGCGAACGCCCTTGGTACCAGCAGCTGTCGGATACCCGCAAGACGGCTCTTTTCTACGCGGTTATCTACCTGGCTCCTGGCGACTACCACCGCTTCCACTCACCCTGCAACTGGGTTGTCGAGCGCAGACGTCACTTTGCTGGTGAACTGTACAGTGTATCGCCCTATCTGCAGAGAACCCTTCCTGGCCTTTTCACCCTAAATGAACGTGTTGTCCTCCTTGGCCGCTGGCGCCACGGCTTCTTCAGCTATGTGCCTGTTGGTGCTACCAATGTCGGATCCATCATTGTCAACTTTGACAAAGAGCTGCGCACCAACTCTCTGACCACGGACACTGCTGCTGACCGCGCGGCCGAAGAGGCTGCAGCGCGCGGCGAGGCGTACTCCGGTTTTGCTGAGGCTACGTACGAGGCGGCGAGCCCCGTGTTGGGAGGCCATGCGTTGAAGAGAGGTGAGGAGATGGGTGGGTTCCAGCTGGGGTCGACGGTTGTGCTGGTGTTTGAGGCGCCGGCGGAGGGTAAGGAGGGTAGCCAGTGGCATTGGGAGGTCGAGAAGGGGCAGACCATTCGGATGGGACAGGCTCTGGGGAGAATTGAGGGAGAGGGGAAGTAGGAAGTTGGTTGATTAGAGATGACGAAAAGAGAACGCGAGGAAGAAGGACGTGATATATATACCCAGGGAGACCCTGAAGTTGTTCTTCCCCAGAGATAGAGTCGATTATTTCAACAATTAGACAAATGATGCCATGTAGAAGCAAGCACGTGGCCTGGTAGTCATATATGAAAGAAGAAAAAGGAAACATAATCATTATCATCATTATCACATATCACACATAATAAAAATATCACATTCACCAATATCCTCCGTCACGTTGTCCGAGTATAATATCTAACTTGTTTGATATTTACAAAAAAAAAACTAGCAAGTCATAATCGTATAATCATATCTTTGCGATTACTTAAGCACCGTAGGCCTTGACGCGCTCCTCAATGGGAACGAAGTCCTTGGGGTAGGTCTCAGCGGCAATGCCACCGAAGACGAGCTGAGAGTCCAGAGTCCAGGACTCGGGGATCTTCCACTCAGCGGCGACCTTAGCGTCGATGAGGGGGTTGTAGTGCTGGAGGTTGGCACCGAGACCCTCAGCCTCGAGGGCGGTCCAGACGGCGAGTTGCTAGAGAAGGGGAATGACGTATTAGTTATATATTCCAGGGATGGTGAGAAGAAATACAAATGCAGATATCATGGGGGAGATATCATGGAAAATTTAAACTTACAGCCATGCCGTTAGCCTGGGAAGCCCAGCCGGGGAACTTGTCGGCGTAGATGGCGAACTTCTCCTGAAGGTCCTTCACGGGCTTGTTATCGGTGAAGAAAAGAACCGAACCGGCACCGGCGCGGAAACCATCCAGCTTGTCACCGGTGGCCTTCCAGTTGGCCTCGGGGACAATCTTCTTGAGCTCCTCAGTGGCGAAGTCCCAAAGCTTCTCGTGCTCGGCGCCAAACAGGATGACGGCGCGGGTCGACTGGGAGTTGAAGGACGAGGGGCACTGCTTGACGAGCTCCTTGACGAGCTCGGTGATGCGAGCGGGGGTGACGGTGAGGGTCTTGTTCAGAGCATAGTAGGTGCGGCGAGCGGTGAGAAGGGACACGAGGGTGTCAGCGGAAGCCTTGGCAGCCATTTTGTCGGTTTGGTGGTGGGTGAAGAAGGAGGTTGTGGTTTGAAGAAGGGGTGATGATGATGATGAGGAGGAGGAGAGGAAGACGAGAATAATTGGGAGGAGGAGGGCGAGGAGGAGTGGGTATTTATAGCTTGTGGTGTACCGGGGCATTGTTAGTTTCGTTCTATGTTGGTTAGTTGCTTAGTTAGTTTTAGTCAGTAACTGCCTTCTCTTCTTCCCAAGTCCGTCCTCCCGGTTTGTTCGCGCAATTGCCATTTTGGCCCACATTCCCTTCACATTCCCTTCCCACTGTAACGAAATCCGCTCCATCCTGGTCCTGCATCGTTATGGAAGCTACAAGAAGCCTACCAACACCCTATTAACCCCCATTCCATTGGTCTGGGCGCTGATCAATAGGCAATGACCTTGCCCCACTAACACCTAACACCTAACACCTAACACCCCTCTTTCCGCTCTTTCTTCTACGTGTTCTTCATACATACACTTCCTGCCGAATTACCAGACAACGAGGCGAACAAGGGTTGAGCTCGGACAAGGAAGGTACGACGCAATATGTGTCTGGCGTCAATTATAGCAAAGAAGAGATTGTTACATATTAAGAGAGCACGATATGGGGCGTCTCGCCGATGGCAACACTTAGAAGTGTGCCATTGGGATATATCTGGGAGCCAAAATGGACAGCTTGAGAATAGTTCACGTAGGTCGAACAAAGCATGAAGGTGGGTGGTATAGCCGCCTGCCCGGTTGGAAGGCTGGTCTGGGCTGAACAATGTGGGTTTCTTCACTTGATGGGGCTACAAGCGCTTCGTATTGCTTCTGAATTGTTCTATTTGGCGCGATATGGCACCATCGGGAAGTTCTCTATCCCACGTTGATCTTCTGTCCCCGTGGCCACTTTTGTGGCAAGAGCCACCCCTCCTACCTTCTCAATTGTTGATGCTCCTTCCCATCCCAAGTCCTGCATCCTTCCTCACAACACCAATCTCAAGCCCCGCTACTTCGGACGCATTGAACCGCACCTTCTTCCCCCCCCCCCCATCACCCCTCTCGCACTATTCGCAATTACCTGCGACGTCACTTTCTCTTTTTTGTTTCTGTCTTCTTACTTGATTGATAGAATAGTGTTATCTTACTGGATGGTGTTTATATGCGGCTTATGTACATAATATCCAGCCTAAATGATTTATGATAACTTGCATAGGATTCACATACAACACACCAATGGGAAGGGGGTGCCTTGAGCAAAAAAAAAAACAAAAACAAAAAAAAACACCCAGTACATCAAGTTGTCCCTTATTGAGTTTGTAAGTCCTGACATATCCAAAATATGGCCTGCAGTAAGCAAAGTGGGGCTGTTTCGACGAAGGCCGGGGGATTCGATTGGGGGAAGGAAGGGGGGCGCAAGCGATGGAAGGTGCGTAAATTGGAAAGGTGCGATCTGACCTCTCATGTGATGATATGTGATGTTGCAATATGAAGTTGTTTTGGACTGTCCAAGGGAGAAGGATAAGTGCATATTTTGGTACGAGGTTGGCGATTTGTGGTTGACTCTGGTGAGAAGGGGAGGCTCAGGTGAGTTGAGGTTGAGACAAACATTGGTGGGTGACTTGAGGGTGCAGAAAGCGGCATTATTGTTCGGCTGTGCTAGTCTGGCTCCTAGCTGTACTGTGTAATGGGCGAAATACTAATTGCTGACCGTGCATGATGAGGCGTACAATTTAGCTGATTGGGACTATCTTGTTACTGCTAGGATGCTATGTGATCCCACACTTTGTTCCGAATGTTCATGACAAAGACATCTCGTCAGCAAATGGGCGTTCTGGATATGATGCCAGATAGTTATTGTATGATTCCCCCATGCCTCTAACAAACCCTATTCAACCCTGTGTTTGTCATGGATTTGAAATCCAAACAAAGAGTTGATACTCATAAAGGTACACAGGGTCTTTGTGTTGTATGGCTAATTATGGCTTATACTCTTTGGGAATGCGGGGCTAAAGGCAGCTGAATTTAGGAAATGCTGAAGAGACTGGGGGAAGTGATATGCATGCAGTAGTGTGTGAATCCGCGCGGGGTCACGTCACGAAGTTAAGAGAGAGGACGGAGTGTGATCATAACCCTATTTGTATACCGCGCGGGTATGTTAACCCTATACATGTCGACGGGCCATTTATATGCAGCTCGGATCCTGTTGCCGAGCCGGTGTTGTGTAACACCAGCTTATCCGCTTGATATATTTCTGAGAAAGTTCCGTCTGTTTATTAGGTTACATGTAGCATTATCTCAGCCCGTCGTCTTGTAACGTCATTAAGGCACAGTCAAAACATAAATTCTAGCCATTACAACCCCTTTGCCCCACACTTATCATCTTTTACAAGCGATAAACAAGAATTCAGATGGTGCATAGTAATTGATACAGCTATAGTGTGTAGTGTACAATCCTATGGAGTTTTACTAAGTTTGGTTCTGGAGGTAAGGTTGTCTATGCAATATGTCCAGATTGAAGCTTTGTAGCCCCTTTAATTATCGTCCTTGACTTTTGAATTTTAAAGTTCATCGTTATTTACTACACCTTTACAGCCACGGGTTGTCACAACTGTGTCTCAACAAGCAACAAACTCTACTAGCCTTTTGATTTTGACTACTGCCAAGTAAGAATCTTAACCATGTTTCCTGACACAAGCTAGCCCGGTTATTAGAAGGAGCTCAAGTACAGACTCTTGGCTGGCCTCGTCAGAAGGTTTGAGGATGTGGAAGATCTAGAAGTGTTGATAAATTTCGAGGAAGCCAAATATGACCTGCAACGGATGCCAGTAAGTCCTTCCCCACTCATCCTTCGAATATCCACTTTACAGGCCAGAATACGCCCGGGGTAACCCGGGGTTTAAGGCCAGGTTATATGTTTTGGGACAAATAGATAGGCCGTTATAGAGTAATGATCAATCTATGGGAGGCTTTATGAGGTATAGTGTTTACATGGACTTGAATGGCGGTTAATTAGAGGCCACCCTTTGAAACCTATGTTACAAGTCTAAAGCGCACTTTGTGGATTGACGTATTTTACAGCTATTACGATGACATGAATTAAATGAACGCAACTGCTAGGTCAGCTTCATGAAATTTATATACGCTCATTCCGCTGGAGTTGTATCATTCCTTCCTCCTAAACCTGGGTCTTATAGCCAATGGTGGGGCGGACTTGGTAAAGCATGTGTCTTCGTGTACGGACACATTCAAAAATGCGAGTATTGATAGCGAGTTTGGACTAAACAAATAATTTGGCATAACAAAGAACAGACACCCAGTTTGACGTAATATGGACATATTGTAATTTCTTATGAAGTGATCACGGAAACCAATGAGTGTTTGTAAAAGAATTGTATGAATGTCCTTTTTTTTTAAACTAATAACCTTGTAGACAATGAGTATCGTCCGGCGCTGGAGGCAGAACGTTCTTATGGATATATTATGTTGCGGGATTGGAAATGGTCGTATTGAATCAGCTCATAGTTCACGCACGACAAACGCTTAGCGATGCCATGTATTTCATTCCAAGAACAAAAGAGCGAGGCGTCTACAAGGTAATCCTACATTTCTCTAGGGACTGCGCCTATAGGTTACCTAGTTTACCACGTAAAATTCTGGATTTCAAGAGTATAGTCTATTGACAATGAGAATAGGCATCATATAATAACGATTTTTGAGCATGCATCGTGAGTCTATATAGTTTCAACTGTAGGTAGTTTCCTTTTTTACGCAATAAAAGACCTCAAAGGCTACCATAACTAAGATAAAATAAACCCTGATGGCAAGTTCATGGTAATATACTCGAAATGCAATGAGAAGCTGACAGACAGGTAGCATCTACAGTATACCCAACAAAACATAGATGGAGTGTCGTTGGACGGTGAGGTTACACAAGTACTGCGATATTCTCAACACAGCAAGAGCATTCCAATGGGTTTTATAATATATTTGGAACATGTGTCGACGCACATTCCAGTTATACCCACTGAGTTAAGACATCACTTCATTTTATTAAATTCCCGTTTTGGTGAATTCCCACTTGATGCCAATATCAACGTGGAGTTTAGGAAGGGAGTGTCACAATATGAACAATGATGTAGTATAGGGCACGAACATGTCATCCTTTAGACCTAATTATTTTTAAAAAGAGTTTGGCCATGCTGAAACTTGACACTTGCGTTATGCTCAAAGACTACAGCAATATCTACCATCACGTTTGATGTCATCCTCAACCATGCAATACAAAGCAATACAAAGCAGGCAGCCCTAAATCTGCGGTCTATTACAGTCGCTCAATTTCATATCGCCGCTTAATCTGCATTTTGACATTATTTGTCCATACAAGTCAGCTCGCCTACGCCAAGTCTTTCGAAGGTCGAACCCCCTGGGTTCTCGACTCACTGGATGAAGGCTGAATATCGGGCTGTTGGGAAATTTGAAGAAAATGAGGATAATGGAGAAAAAGTGTTTGGGGATTTGGAGAGGATTCCAATATTCTCACAAGATATCGTGATAGACATGGGCGTCATGATGCTATTAGATTCGGAGATGGATGAATACGAGGCCGTGTCCTATGTTTAGAAGCCCGATAAGCGAACCACAGGCACATATTCAGGATACAGCCACATTGGTGTTGGTCATATGTACTTAACACGAGATACTTTTTGATTTTAGCTTAAATTTATATTACATTCTGAGATATCCTGAACATTATGAAGAACCACCAAGACTATAGGTCGACGCAATCTGAACCAACCAGGACGGCTTAATGCGAATGCGCAGAATGAATGCATTTCATGAATGATATCTATGTATAGGGCCTTTAGTATTCTATCCTTTGTACCACCAATATTTGGTCTCATTAAGGACGTAAATGTTTCAGCAGAGTCTAGCCATCAGATTGATGGTGCTGTATAAGCCTGGGCACGTCTTATAAGATACATAATGAGACACATTCAAAACATGCCTCTATATCTCGACAATAAATACACCAATCACAAAACTTTCAATAAGTGGTATACCGTGGCCAGGACCGAAACTACACCGTTGACTCTGCCTAAGATGTGTTATCTCATAAGATTCGTATCTCGTTGGGGAAATTGGAGCCCTCTGTTTCCAAGACAATACTACGACCTCCAACTTTAAACTCCAACAACCTGGACAGAATATATAGACCCTCATCTGAGATAGGTGTGAATCCAGGGAGATACAAGGTGGGATATTATTTGAGCAAGATGGCGATGGTTGGTAACTTGTAAGCTAATAGAGATTATGCTAGCGATACACGGTTGGTTGTCACTAGAATGGGATTTATAGTGTGTAGCGGAGAAGTTTGGACAGTAAACGAAGGAATAAATGGCTTCTTGGACTCTTAATGGGACTCTCCGGTGAGATAATCGTAATGAATTGCCTGAAAGACTATTTTCACTATTCACAATGGGCACCGTTCTCTCTTTATGTTTTCAACTTCCCACCCCACTGACCATATATTCTGTTACTTTGTTTGTCACCAAAATAACGCCTATCGCCTTCATCTGCATCAACCTGGCAAACTGAAGTCCTAGATTATCGTGGATATTTCGGTGGCCTAAAGAGCCATGTATCCTATCCGTCTACGTAATTGCGCTCTCAACGTGAAGTGAATGTACTCTGACTGATTCTACGCTATGTTACAACCTTATACACACCCTAACTGCTCAAATGCACGTGACCTGAATAATGTGTCATTTGCCATCTGCCGGCTCCCTTCGCAATTAGCCCTGGCCGCTGTCAAACTCAATATGCATGCTCTTTAAACTCGGGCCAGTCACAGCATGGCAAAAGTCAGCCACGTCAGCCAGCCACGCCCACGCCCACGCCCATACCAAATTGTCTAGCTAATCGAGCAACCTATTGGTGGAAATGAGATCTGATTTAAATCTACGATGAATCGGTATAAGAGGGTGGGTCAATAGTGCGTCTGGCATATGCATCTCGGATGATTTATTCTGACGATAACTACACGTGATGAAAATTGACAGTATGGATTCTGGGCCTTTGGCCTTTTGGATTATTGATGGATCGTACATGAAATTTAAGGGATGAGTTCTCTGTCTCCCGAGCTTCCATCTGTGCCGCACTCTATTGTTTTTAGTTCCTGAGAATCTCAAAACGCGCTCGGCGTAGCGAGAACCCTTTGGTTTTTCGTAGTGGATGGAGCGGATGGTATTGCAAAGGCTCTGGCATTGACATGGCGAGCTGTCCCAGCACAATCCAATCCGAAACGGCTCAAACGGTCATTGTCTGTTGTTAACTATTCATTGCTTGTAGTTGATGCGCATTATTTGGATGACGAGAGATTGGGGCACGGTTGGGTTGGTGTTATTAGGCCAAGAGGGGTGCACAGGCAGTGGTTGGCTTGGTGTGGGATGTCAGAGCTGAGAACTGGATGGATTGAATTGATGGATTGATGCATTTATGCATTTATGGGGGAGTTTTTGGCAAGTAAGAGAGAAGGTAATTTCTTGTAGTTGATTTGGCAGTTGGTGACAGGCAAGGGCCGATGTAGAGAGGCAAGGGGGGCCAACATAGAAAAGGCGGCCAGCCAGAGAAAAGACATTGTGGAAAGAGCCCTGTAGCTTGTTGTTGCTATTTTCGTAGCTTACAGCTAAAGGATGCCATTTTGCTAGATTCCAACGGGGCTTAGGAATGGATCACTGTAGAACAAAATTATATTTAATAACTAAGCATCAACGGTGAGCCATCATCATACCGTCTAGTGTCTAGTATCACCATCTCGCGTCTCCTTGTCATTTTTGTCTCCAAGCTCCAACGCCCACCAACCAACGTAGCGGAAACAAAGTCCCTTCCACCCCCTTCCCCAAACGCCAAACACCAAACATCAAACCCACCCGCTTGCCCTTCAATTTCTCGCGCGGACTGCCACATGGTGTATATGTTTACGTGGGTTCCTGCTTCGGATTTGTACCATTTTGTGCCATTTTGATACTTGCATTGTCACCTCTTTCTTTTTTTGTTGTTTTCGTCATTTGCTACATTTTCCAGATCGACGCAGGCCTGTCAGTTTCTTCAAGTCGTACGTTCTTTCCACGATTATCATCCTTTAACCAACAACCCCTCTCCGAACAAGCCGATATTCGTCTTCGGGAGGAAATAACCATTACAAGCCAACCAATCGGCCGGCACCCACCAGTACACCCACCAGTACACCCACCAACACACCCAACAGCACACCCAATTAGCCACAGCGGCTCCACCTGCTTTTCGATCCTGTTAGTCTTCCATCTCCTCTCTTTGGAATTTCCTGACTCTACTATCCGCCCGTTCATGATACATCGCCCTGCTGCATATCAAACCATCTCTTATTCCCCAAAACCCACAAATCGCTAGTCTGTTGCCAGGCAAGCTCTCATCTGCTACGACATCTAGTTAAGCTAGACCTAATACATCAAAAACATCGGGCGATTCATCGGTCTTGCTTTTTGCCCGCCGTCATCCATTGACGCATCCATTGACGCATCCATCGACTGACAATCTGCGGCAAGGGAGCCTCAGCCGATTTGTGTCTCATTTTGATATATTTTCTATTTTCCTTTTCAATTTTCTATTATCGCTCCGGGTTTTTTTTTTTTTCATCGGCGTTTCTAGTCACAATCTTGTCTCATCTTCACCACTATCTCTTGGTGCTTCTTTTTTTTCAAAAAAAGAAGAAAAATTATATCTTTTTTTTTTAATTATTTTCTCTTACTTACTTTCCTCGCCAATTAATATCGCCTAGCCTCCCTCGTCTCTTTCATACGAACTATAATCCACTTTACTTTGCTAGCTAGCCAGCCATCTTCGCCTCTCTTCTCGATCTTGAACGATAGTCCCATTACAGGCTGTAGCACTAAACCCTGATAATCCTCCTCCTTTTTTTTTCTTTCACATGTTAATCGTCTACCGTCTTGAACTCCACCTACAGCGACTGTGTATCCCGGGCCGTTGACGGCAGATGGGATTTTACGAGGCCCAGGCGGTTTATTTTTGCTAAGAAAAAGCAATTGATCATTGATATATTTTGTTTCATTTATTATTTCTTTCTTTCATCATTATTTTCCCCCAATTCTTCTCATATTTCTTGCTTTACTCTTAATTTCATCCTTAGCCTCCTTCTAGTTACCTCTATACTTCCTTGCTCCCTTCTCTTTTTTTTTTATTTTATATCTTAATACCCTTTCATCACGTCTCCTTTCTCCCTACATATACGACATCCAATTCCTGCCTCTTACTTGATACCCGATTTTCCCCCTCTCCTAATTGCTATTTCTCCCTTTTTAATATTCTTCCTGGTATCGCCTAGCCGGTATTTATCATTGATTGGCTATCCACCCGATTTATCTTCGTTACCAACCGGGTAAATTCGCATATTACCTTCCGGGGTTGTCTTCCGGTTCTTCACGTTCCATCCCGTCTCCAACGGAACCCTAGTATCCCGCAAACCCTATATCACTTTACCTACCGGCACGCGACCATCGCGCCTAGCTCCATCCAGGACACACATATTCCCGATCGGTACATAGCGCCTCTTTCTTTTTCTTTAATTTTGCCCCTCATTTCTGATATTTAATCTTCCCAAAGCTGTCACCATGCTTTGGCAGTGCAAGACCACCGCCGACGGGAAAAAGTCGCCCCATGTCTCTACCAGCACTCCGTCTAAATACCACACTACCTCTACTGGCCTACCCTCACCTACATCTTCTACTCACTGCACACCACACGAGTCACCGCATCTGCGTCATGCCTCTATTCCTGAACTTACACCACCTCCTGACAACAACACTCTTCCCATCAACTATCACTCTGTGCCACATAAGCCAATTGATGGCCCGTTGAAAAAGATGTACTCTATTGAGGAGAAATGCCGGTATAAGATACCACTCAACACTGAGGACTTTGAGGTGGTGAGAACACTGGGTACTGGCACATTTGCCAGGGTTTGCCTTGTCAGAGCTGCTGGTGAGAAGGATAGAATGGGCGGAAATGTCTATGCCTTGAAGATCTTACGCAAGACTGAAAGTGAGTTATTGTCAACTCCCCCGACTTAAACGGTGCGGACCCATATTTATGGACCCTGGTCCCGAGTTCCCACTCGATGGTGATGGACCCACTCGGAAATATTATTTCATAACTGCAATGTCTCAAAGAGGAAATTCCATAAAAACAACTAACAAAAATCCTATTTTCAGTTATCCGTCTTAAGCAAGTTGAGCATATCCGCAACGAACGGTCAATACTCACTTCAGTCTCGGGCCACCCCTTCATCACACGCCTTCACGCCACCTTCTCCGATGCTGACCGCATCTTCTTTCTCCTCGATTACGTCCCAGGTGGCGAACTCTTCACATACCTCCGCCGCTACCGCACCTTTTCCGAATCCACTGCCCGCTTCTACGCTGCCGAGATTGTGCTTGTCCTTGAACACCTCCATGAGACCCAGGATGGCATTGCCTACCGCGATCTCAAGCCGGAAAACATCCTCCTTGACGAACAAGGACATATTCGCCTGGTCGACTTTGGCTTTGCCAAGAAACTAGGCGGAATAAATAGCGGTTCCAACAAAACAGTTCCTATGTCTCCAACAGCCAAGGAAATCGCCCTTGCTCGTGAAGTCTGCCCCACGCTTAACGCTCACCTCGCCGGTACCACGCCCGAGCCCGAAGTATATTCAGCATACGCCCGGGAAACCTACACTCTTTGCGGCACCCCTGAGTACCTTGCACCCGAAGTAATACAAAACAAAGGCCACACCGGCGCTGTCGACTGGTGGGCCCTCGGCATCTTGATATATGAGTTTCTCACCGGGTACCCACCATTCTGGTCCTCCAACCCCATCGAAATCTACCAACAAATCCTCGAAAAACCCCTAACCTTCCCCGACAACAACGAAATCTCCCCTGCTGCCAAATCGCTGATTACCCAACTTACTGCCGATCTCACGCGCCGCCTCGGCAACGTCTCAGGCGGAGCCTCCTCTGTCAAAGCACATGAATTCTTTTCTGGCATCGACTGGGACAAGGTTTACCGCAAGGAGTACGAGGCACCGATCATCCCCGTAGTTAGATGGCGGGGGGACGCAGGATGTTTTGACGTTTATCCGGAGGATAATGGTGTCCATGATGAGTATACGGGGGAAATGGCGGAGAAGTATGAGGACGCTTTTGCGGACTTTTAAATAAGGATAGATATATTGGGATGATAGAGATAGAGTGGGGCAGGGTTTTAAATATGGAACTAGAACTGGAACTGGAACTGGAACTGGAACTGGAACTGGAACTGGAACTGGTATTTATTGGTTATCTATTGGATTTTATATTGGGCACGTATTATTGATGGGCTGGTGTTTGGAGTTTTTTTTTTGGTTGACGTTGGTTATCATGGCTGACATAGCCTAATATTGAAATGAATTTTGTTTATTTACTTACAGGCCGTTATTTTTTGGCCAGACTGAAATTATCTTTATTAATTAAATGATTTAATTACATCGTGACATTACTTATATATCCATTCATCTTTGTTCACTGACTTACTCCCGTTCTTGTCACATGTTCATCCCAATCCCTCTCTACCCCAAAACCACCACCCATCCCAACCAAGCCGCCCCCAAAATCATCAACACGGTTCCCACCACAACGGCTCCCTGCTTCGTTCCCCAAATTGCCCCACTCCACCCCACCATCAATTCCCTCTTTCTCACTACCCTGCGTCTCTCCCATGCCTCCGGGTCAACCCCCACCGGCAACTGATAGCGAGGATCCGCCAAGTATTCTCTCGGCACTTGGGTGTCCGGGGATTCCGGAGATGGTGGCCGCATAGATGAAGGGGAGACAAGGGGGATGGAGGCGCGAAGGTAGACGGGCTGGTGGTCAGAGGAGCGCATTAGGGGGATGGAGGCGTATTTTGTTATTGAGATTTTGGGCGGGGGTGTGGAGTTGTTAGGGGGTGAGAGCCATGGGGGGATATCGAGGTAGAGGACACGGTCAGTCCAAGAAGGGTATCGGTGCTTGGCGAAGATGGCGGGGACCTCGAGCTCGAGTTGGTCATCGGGGATTGTTCTGGGGAGTACTTTATATTTGTATGTTGGCGGGAAGGTGATTGGGGCCTCGGTTAATCCATGGAGGGTCCGGTGGGCTAGACGCTCTTGAGATAGTTGATCAAGAGGGAGGAAGCGGGGGAAGTAGTTGGCGGATAGTGGGTCCGTAGACGGAAATACTGGGTTTGGCGGTGGGGACGTAGTCGAGATACGATAGTTGAGATCACCAGCAACAAAGAGATGCGATGACGGCTTAAACACGGACAAATCATGTAAATGTCTATCCAACGTTGCCCTCGACTCTCTATGTCTCTGAATCAACAAGCCGACATGTTCGTCCCCGCCACTCTCCTCAGCAACCGCCTCGGGTGTCCTTACATCTTCGCCAAACTCCTTAACGACGAGCTCCGGGTCCGCAAATGTTAAAGCCCGCATTATAGTGTGCCAATTCGCATTCCTCCGCGCCACATTCCACTCCATCGCCGCCAAATGAGTCGCCACAAACGTCAACTCCGTCTCCCCGTGTCCCTCGCCACGGTCAAACACAGTCCGCAAGCCCACGGCCCCCTTGTTCCCCATATCAGCAGCGCCAAAGCCGACTTCAGCAACAGCAGCTGGAGACAGATGGTCGGGGTCGCGGGCAAAGAGCATGATGGCTGTCATACCGACATTATGAGATTTCACGAGGGTATATGGGTTGGCGGACAGCGATGTGGATGGTGAGGGTTCGGGGGAGCTGGTGGCGTTGAGGGCGGCGAGGTTAAGAGCAGTGGCAAAGCGGTCGAGGTAGGGCGTGAGAAAAGTACCGCCGATAAAGGCGTTGGCGAGCGGAGCAACTTCTTGAAGGGAACTATGCAGGGCGGGGTGGGTTAGCGGGGGAGTCTACGTACTATAGCCTGGAGTGTGGAGTGTGGGGGAGATGTGGGAGGGGAGGATGGAGAGGACGGGGAGGATGCGATATATCATAAATCACAGTCTAGATACATATAGGGAGAAACTATGGTAGAGATGGAAAAGCTGCATGTAAAAGCACCAGATCGGCAAGCACCAACAAAACACCTTTCTTTGTCTCCCTCCATCTCTTTATATATCTCTTCTCTTCTCTTCTCTTTCTCATACTTACAAAACAACGACCTCTGGCAATTCAGTCGCATCTTTCACCAAAACATCCTGCAAATGCGCCGCGAAAACCCCAACGTCAACAAACGCCTTGGCGCAGTTAAACGTCAACATCAGCAAATCCACCTTCATAGTATCTTTAACGCTCGTCGCGACCTTCTTCACAGGCGACGCAGGCCGGGAAACAATCAAACAGTCTGCTGAGTCGTCTGCAGACACAAGTGATGGCGATGTCGAAGTCGATGTCATGACGACAATAGAAGGGAAGGGGAAGGGGAAGGAAGAATAAAAAGAATAAAAAAAAGAATACAGCGGGAGGAGAGAGAAAGAAACCACCGAGCACGCCAAATAGGTTAATTTCGGGAAGCAAACAAGGGAATTCTGTAATTATTCTGGGCTTGGTCGTTTTGGTTGGTCGTGATGCGTGTGCAGTTGGCGGGCTGGGGCCCGTGGGTTAGGTAGGATAGGATGAGATGGTCGAGTGTTAGTGAGTAGGCTGGCAGCGGAATTGGAGTTGAATAACAAATGGCGAATGACAATAAGACAAGCCTTGGTGTTGGTTGGGTTTATTTTGGGAGCTTTGGACAAGCAGGTGCTGGGGGGGGGGGGCTAATATAGACAAATAGTCAAATCTAAGTCTAGCTAAGCAAAGCAAAGAGAAGCAAGGAAAAGTAGACCGTGGACTAGAACAAAGTAGGCCAGAACAAGCAGGGAAGTAAGTTAGCTGAGCATTGAGTACCAAAAGAGGAATATACCTTGGACGCCTATTTATCTTGTCTCTCTATTCTCAAATATTCACGGCGCATGCAGAAAGGAGAAGAAACTTTGGCTTGGTGAATAACACAATGTTGGCAAGCCAGCAAATGAAGATTGGCAAAGGAAAAAAAAAAGGAAGCAAATAAGGCAAAAGAAAAAAAAAAGAAGAAAAAAGGCCACCTGCCTAACAAATACACCAGCTCTTGCCAAAAATGTCCCCGAAAAGTGCCTACTCATCACTGTCCCACCGCCCAGCCAACTCTCACATATCCCGCCCACCGCCTACATATCTGCCTGTCCTATCGTCACTTCTCTAAATCGCCTACACACAAATAACCTTCCCATTTCTCACCCCCGAAACCTCCTCTCACTACAATCCGCTCTCAACTATACATGCATACACGGTTTCCCCGGCCCCAAACTCCGCTACTAGCCTCTCGTCTCCCCCCCTCTCTCCCTTCTCTCCCCCTCCCCGCACCTCCACCGTGTGAGCGGATACCATGTCTCTCCATGTGCCCAGCTAGCCAGATAGTCACGCAACACAACTTTGTCATCAAATCCAGACCACCCCCGCCTACAAACCGAGATTGTCAAAACAACATGCATGCATGTAAACCTACATATTCACATGCAGCATACAACAAACAGCCTGTTCACACGCACCACCCTCACCAACTCACCAACAAACAATCCTAAGCTGAACTACGCCTCTCATTCCCCCTCTCTCTTTCTTTCTTTCTCTCTCTCATTCTTTCTCTCCCTGTCTCTTTCTCATCCCATTTTCATCTACCCAGCCACAATGCCTCACCCCGCTCAAACCACGCCCCGCCCTCAGCCACCCACACAGAACAAGCCAAGTTAGGTAGCTACGAACAACTGCCTTCCCTCCGCCCCCCCCCCTCCC